>JXSR01S022536.1:82586-93609 GCA_000969725.1 Ophiothrix spiculata
TTTGTAATTTCCTAACTTGAACTAGGCGTTTAGCGGCTCAATGGTGTTGTATCATAAAACTATAGACCATATTTATTATTGACATACTCCCGCCGATGATGGGGTAAATCCACAGAATCGGACGGTAAACGGAACTCAGAACGAGGGAAAGTAGGGTGTATATCATACTTGCCCTCGTTCTGATTAAGATTCCCGGTCTGATTCTGTGGATTTACCCCATCAACGGCGGGAGTATATCAATTATAAATATGGTCTATAGGGTTTGAATTTGACAATTAAACTTTGCATGCTGCCATTATTACCGCTAATTCTTCAAATGATGCAAAAATCTCAAAATGCTTAAGGAAAAGTTTGGGGATGATGCTGAACTTGTCCAATGCCCCTTTAAGAAATTATCAAAAATTGTGAGGATGTTGGAATATAATTATTTGCATGAAAATTACTAAGGTGGTATTGTTTGAAGTACATGTAATGTATGAAAATAAGACCAGCCACTTCTGTAAGTGAAACTTCCTGTAGGTCTAATCTCTTGAAAATTTATAGATATAAAATAAATTGTTCATAGAATGTTTAATAACATTCCCTTAAGTCAAAGTTGAAAAAGCAAAACAATCTCATACATGTTTACGTTCTTTGTAACACAATGTTAATCTGCATTGAATTATTAATCTGTGTTCATAGTTTCAAATATGCAGATATATCATCTATAAAAACAATAACAAGCTACTTGTCAACATAATGAAGAATTGTTGGAAATAGAGGATGGCATTTGTTGTTGATTTAAGGAATAATGCTGAATCTTTTTTTACCTCAAACACTTTGGCAATTTGATGAAGAATGCTAGATAATTCAGGTTTTTGATAAAAAGCTATGAAATAAAATTGGCAAGATAGTGCAAGTACTGAAAGTTGATGCCAGGAAAACTGATCAAGTGATGAATTCAGTTTTTAAGATTAATTCATATTTCAACCAATTCTACAAATTGTATAGAGTGTACTTGGCAGGCTCAGAATATTCTAAAGCCCATGAGAATCAGAGCAAAAAAGCAGCGCATTTGAGAAATACTGTTATTACAAGCTATCAGGAACTTCCCTAATTATCGGAGCTAATTCTGACATTAAATGCCACATTGCTTTATGGTTTATAGAGAACTTTATGCTTCTCTCAGGAATATAAGTAGTTAATCATCCTGTGCTAATCAACTAAGGATTATACCTCTCTTAACTCATTCTTGTAAGTTGAGAAGTAATATTATCAAAACAATGATCTGAGAAACAAGCAACATGCTGCAAACTGAATGTTACTTCTTAGATTTGTCCACAATGCCATAAGCAAGGTTTTTGAAAGGACGCAATCAAGTCAACGGAGCAATTTTCTTTAACAAAAAGCTTTCTTATGAAAAAATCATAAATTTTTGCTTACTTATAATTCTGTCATGTCTTTTCTTGTTTTTGAGTTTTCATCTATATACTCGTATATGGAATTGTGGCTTATCATTGAAGAATTAATGGTATGGTAATTTTCCAAAATCAAGATAGAGATGGCAACAAAATAATACTGGTAAATGCTTTAGGGAGACACAAGAACAGGGAGTAATTTTCTTTTTAAAAAATTGCCCCCAGTTAACTAGGATTTGACCTGCTACATGGGTCAACAACCTTTTGCCATCAAGACATCAATCTCATGCGTCTGAGATAGGGCATAACACATCGCACTGAAAAAATAACAGCTAGGGCAATTTATAGTTCTTTTGAGCTACCAAATATTTGATGCAACAAGTCTTTGTTATCTTGTAAGCTGATGTACATGTATAATTCCAATGAATTTTCTAATAATAACAGAGAATTGGTGATGAAAAATTAATAAACCACCTGTATTTTGTTTGATGTCAAATGTTTGGTGTTTTATAACACCAAGCATCTGTTATTGATAAGAAGATGCATTGGAATTAATGTAATAACTAAGACTTGTTGCACAAAATATTTGGTAGCTCAGAAAAAAACTATAAACTAACCCTAAATCCAGAGAGTTGATTACAAACTATTCATTATTTAATCTACATGGATGGTTCACAACATTCATAAGTCTTCATCATATGTTGAGTTTAATTACAAAATTTATTCAGATTTGTTTTGAGAAAAAACTACAAATAATTTGACTCCGTAAGTATGAAATATTATGGAACCCAATGTGAATTGGTAAGAAAACTGTAGAGCAATGCTAAAAGCATTTGCACAATTGCTATGTACATACAAGTTATTTAGCTGTCAAAAATACTTTCCATAATTGGAGTAAAATTCTGGCATTTAATGCCACATTGCTTCAAGGCTAATGTAACAGTTGACACTTTTTTCAGAAACAGAAATGGAAAATTGTTCTATAATCTGATGGATTTAAGTAAGATATCATTATGTATATATATAAATATGATATAAATTCTTGTAAGAAATATGTTGTAAAATGAATTCAAATTGACAAATGCATAATTCAAAATTAAAATGAGATGAGTGCAAATAAGTTGATATTTATAAAATCTTATCAAGTTCTCCTTCAGGAATAATGATAAAGAAGACATAGAGGAAAACTAATCGTGTGTAGGAATCAAACCAAGGACCTTCAGCTTCATCAAATTTAGGTGGGGTAAGAAACTTATTTTAGAGAGCATATCTGAGACCAAACAAAATTACTTATTCAACAATAACCATAAAACAAGTAGCTCTTGCATAGAGCCCAGTTATTTGTTAGCACTCCTCACTGCTTGGTCACCAAATTGATTTGATCAGTGGATTTTATTTGGTGACTGGAATTACTAGACAGAGGGAGGGGGTTATTGGTGGGAGCTGGTCGAGGGATCTGGGCATAGTATAAACAAGTTGCCATACCTCTATATTTTATATAAAAATAGTTATTAATTACGGATCATTCATTTCTAAAACAAAAAACGTTTTTGTGTTGTCAAATGTAATTTGACAACACTAAAAACATTAAATATTCTATTTTATGTAAACTTATTATAATATGCTGCACTATCTTAAGCATTGAGGAGGTCCTTTTCTTAACCATTTTGGACCTGAATTAATTTTCAAGTTCCAATTTTGAGGTTTCACCTTCTCAAGTATATATCATCATAACTGTCATGGTATGCATGTTATGCTAAATCTCTTTTCCTGAGGTTTTAGAGGACATTACAAGCTTTAAAATGACACCAAATATACTATATAATAATACAATAATACAATAATATAAATATACTATAGGTTGTTTCAATCCGGAGATACAAACATTTTTGTTATTGTATTTTTTAAGTATTTCTTTATTTGCTAGAAACGCTCAGGCGTTCTATGGGTGTGAAAGGGTTAAGAAATCTATTTAGCTGTTGCAAGTGCTTTCCATAATGGTAGCAAATATTGGCATTAAAAGCTATAATGCTGCAGGGCTGATAGCACCTATAGTCTATAAACCCTAAAAGTATCAGGCTCTGTTACGAGATCCATAGCATATCCCTTCTATTCTACAACTTTGTAAACTGATGTTTTTGTATTGTGTAAGAGACTAGCCATGATTGGTTAGGATTGATTGCGACCAAATCACTGCATATTAATATTTTTGTTTAAGCGCATTAATCAGCTGCTCATAGAGTATACATGAACATATGCCCTAGATAAACCTTCCAAGATATGTATGTATGTATGTTGATCTACTGCTCTTGAAAAATTCTCGTAAGAAAGTTATGATTTTATCATACATACCTATCAATTAAGACAATCAAAAGATTATTTCATGTTTTTAGAAAATACACACAATTAACAGCCCATAAAAATTGTGAGGAGAAAATACACAACTTTTCAGCATTAAGGAATTCCTATTCATGTAAGCTATTTATCTGTCAAATGTACAATCCATTATCATTCTATGCTATAATGCTGCAGGGCTGAAAAAACACTTGGCACTTCTTATAGGAGTGTAAGTAGCAAATCATTCTGTGTGTTGAGGTGATCATAAAGCTACATGCAGATCCAGCACTCATACATAAAATCCTGTTAGGATTCTATTGAATGCATTAACTAATATATATTAAAGATTCATCAAATATTCACTCAATCAAAAGATTAGTTTATGCTTTGTAGTTCAAGTACATATGATTAGGACGTTAAGTCCCAAGGAATTCCTTTTCTTGTAAACTATTTAGCTGTCATAAGTAGTATCTACAATCAGAGTAAATTTTGGCATTAAGTGCTACAATGCTGCAGGGCTGATAAAGCAATTGGTGCTTTTCATAGGGATGTCAAGCTGGAAATCATCATATGAGATAAAAAAGCCACACAAACAATACAAAAATCTACCACTCTTGACATAGGAAGCCTTTGTCCAGATTAAAGCTACATATTCAATATATCTAAAGATTACTTCACATTTTTAAGAAGTTTAAAAAGAACAAGTTTTTCAAAAACCTGTGAGAATCCAAGCTAAATGCACAACAACGTTTTGAGCACTCAGGAATTCCTTTTCTTGTAAGCTATTTAGCTGTCAGAAGCACTATTCACAAACAGCGTAAATCCTGGCATTAAATGCCACAATGCTTCAGGGCTGATAAAGCAGTTTAAGCAGCAAATCATCATGCTGAGGTGATTGTTAAAATACCGTTTTCTTTGCTCTTAGAAACAAATCTTGTAAAAGAGGTACGATATTACTGAATATTCTCACTAATACATATGCACTTCAAAACAGTTACGCTGCCAGGAATTTGATGTTTAAACAATAGTATAATCAAATTTTCAAATCTAAACACAAGATTAGTTTTCACACTTAGAAATTCAAAAGTACATGTGGTTAGCAAATAGCTAATGAGATTCACACTTCAAAACAACAACAACAAAAACAACTTTTAAGCTCTATGGAATATTCTATTCTTTTAAATACTTCAAACTATCAGGATGAATTCTGGCTTTAACTGCTTAAGGGCTGATTTCGCTATTATAAAACAATAATGCACTACAGTGAAAAAGCTAATTATGCATACATTTTTTGTCTGTGTCCTATTTATTTTATGTGTGCTAAAAACACACTGCCAAAAGATATATCCTTTTTGGTTTGACTATTTAAAATAAATTGTTTGTCTCAAAGCTCCTACGCGCGTTAGTTTTAGTGTATGAGGGGGTACACATGAAATTCTTTTTCTTTATATGCAGAATGGCACTCAGGACAAGAAACACATAGAGTAGGAGAGCTTTGAGACAAATAATTAATTTTAAATGGCCAAAGATAAATATTTAGTCATCACAAATTCTCTCCATAATTTGAGCAATTTCTAGAATTAATGCTGCAGAGCTAATAAAACGCTTGACACTACTTTAATTTTGGAATGTAAGTACTAAATAATCATGTGCACTGTGGTAATCTACAAGCTATATGTAGACCCACTACTATTAGATAATTGATTTCACTTATGATTTTTTTTAAATACTCTCATTGATAAATGTGTAAATATGTACAGATAGGCATATAGAAAGTCTGCCATTTAAAAAAAATGTGTTCAATTTTACCAATTGTAAACACTGTCAAATTCTTTTCTTGTAAGCTCGTTTCTGAGTTTTTTAGAAAGTGCAACATGATTATTAAAGAGCAAACTAGAATTAGAGTGAAAAATGAACAACTTTCAAGCACTAAGAAATTTGTTTTCTTTCAAACTATTTAGTTGTCATATTAGAGTGATGTCTTGCATTAAATTATAAATTGCTTTAGAGGTTGTTGACACTTTATATATATTCAACTTTCTGGAAAATAGGGACCTTGTTGACAGATGATCACAATAATGATTATTGAAAGATAACCTTTCTCTGAAATACACATGTTTACTGGAAAAAATCTAAAATAGGTAAAAATGCATTAGTTTCACATTTTGTGGATTACAGACACTTACATTTGTGGAATTCTGATAAGATATTGAATTTCAAACAAAGAAGTGCCTAGAATAATAGTTAATATCTTTGAGTTAATACCACAATTATTGCAATTTCAAGCATGATATTGTTAACTGTGTTAGTATAGAATGTGTTTGATAATTTAGTTGTCAAGAGTACTTAGAGATGTTGGGGTGAATAACTTCTGGCATAAACTTTTTGATTTGATGAAGAAAGCTCAATGAAACAACAAAGTGGCAATATGAAAGACTGGTAAATCAACAATATACGATAACAATTGAATATTATATATGTAATTTTTCCATGCCCTTATTATTTTAATATTTAAATATGACAGGTATAAATGATTAATGTTGTTAGGTTTGTCCCATCTTAACAAATGTTGTCTTTGCATATACAATAGTAGTGTTCTTATGTAAATTTATAAATCCATGAAAAAAACATCTATACCGACTCCATGTAAATCACAAAGAGCCACACCCACATATAACAAGAGACTTATATAGAATAATTATTGTGCTGTACTAGGATTGAACATTTTTACAAAGTCTGAAGAGCATGTTTTCAAACAGTGAAAAAAGTTGGTTAATTGCAATATTCTCAAACTGAATAACCACCAGTCAGATGTGTCTCAATTGAGACATGATATTCTGTCATTACTGGTCCTCAAAAAAGAATCGCAACATCCTTTCATGTATAATCCATGCAAAAGAACTACCTTTAAAATGTTATGTTCTTCACCCTCATATTTATGATAAAAGCCATAGACACCTA
Organism: Ophiothrix spiculata; assembly: GCA_000969725.1. NCBI lineage: Eukaryota > Metazoa > Echinodermata > Ophiuroidea > Amphilepidida > Ophiotrichidae > Ophiothrix > Ophiothrix spiculata. Next base: position 89,282 of record JXSR01S022536.1, read on the forward strand.
CGATTAATGTTCAAGGTTAAATAGCGTAATAAACCCACAAGTATGCACTATATGAATGATATATTACCATATCCAGTATCATTCTAGTCTATGACATTGAGCTGAATGATGATCCAATTAATTAAACTATATCTAAAGCTTTGGTATTGTTTCCCAAGCAATAAATGTGTTTAATATCTATATAACATGCATTAAGCCTTGGTTTCACTTGTATAGAGTCACCTGTATTCTGATTAATCTAAATGTAGTTATATCATAACATTTTTCAAAGTTTCTTTTGTAATATTGATTTACTCAAAGCAACAGACCTGATGAAACAATAATTACAAAACAGAAAGGATTCTTTTCTTATAAATCATTCCATTCTAAAGCTGTGCCCGAAAAGTGGATTCAGACATAGAAGTCATTGCCGACGTACTTAGTAAAGCCTTAGAGGGAACCAGGAATGAGGAAAGCAGTTCATGTTGAAATACTTAAAGGTGTAATTCATGATTTTGAAATAACAAAAACCTTGCCTCTTTTCTAGCTAAATAAAAAGAAGAGTAAAATATAAATGTATACTGAAAATTTCACTTGATTCCGACCATTCGTTTCAAAGTTACAAGCTTTTTATCATTTTGAAAATCCTCATAGGCTACTGTGTTGTAATTACTGTCGGGGCCCCGACAAAAATTAGAAAATGACATGTTTTCTCACTTTCCTCAAAAATGCAAGCACATATGAAAGAATGGTTTGGGGATCGTAACATATATCAGTTGAGGATTCTTAGAAGCTAAAGAACTCAATTGTGATAGCAGTGACCTTGAGGGTGAAAAGTGGATCATGAATTGCCCCTTTAAAACTCATGGACCATTAAGGTGTCATTCTATTCATGATAATCAAGACCTTTCATGTAATAATCCCAGAAAAAAATCTACCTTTAAAATGTTAACATTCTCCGCCCTCATATTTATCATAAAAACCATAGACACCTACGATTAATGTTCAAGGTTAATACCGTAATAAGCCCACAAGTATGCACTTTATGAATGATAAATTACAATATCAGTATCATTCTATTTTATGACATTGAGCTGAATGATGGTTTAATTAATCAACAATGTCTAAAAGCTATGTTTTGTTTCACAAGTATTTAATGCCAGATTGTTATCTTCAATACATCTTTGTTGTTACTCTTGCATATTGTATGATTTATCTATAAGTAATATCTGACTTGAATTTAAATCTATTGATAAGATCATGTCTAGACTGTATTTGATACAGAATCTTGATCTAAATAATCTGTATGGTTGTGTCAGTGCAAGATTATTATCTTCAATACATCTTTGTTGTTACACTTGCATAAAATTACAGTTTTATCTTGAAGTTATATCACCTTTGAATTTTGATTTATTGATAAGATATAGTGTCTAGACTACATTTGATAGAGAATCTTGATCTGTATAATCTATATGGTTGTGTCAGTGCACAATGGCAGATATAATTCAAATCATGCAACTTAAAGATTTTTGTCATTAAATTTCGAAAATCATTCAACTAAAAAAAATATATTATTTGAGAAATCTTACATGAACGATCAAAGGGCAGTTCCTAAATTACAAAATAGCCAATGTACTCAGCACCATTGGAATAAACAAACAATTTTTTCTTCTACAATGTACTGCATCATATTTATTTGGGAGATGGGTAACTGATGCTGTTGTTTCCTCGTAATTCACTACTGCAGGACCCCGGTTTGATTCCTGGTAGGGCGAAAGTTGTATGTGAATTCGGTTCAGGCCATCCTCACATGTTTTCTCCAAGCCTCTTCAGTTTCCTCCAGTATCTAAAATCAAAAAATCTTAAAGGTCTTTTGTACAATGTTTACTTCATTCTTCCTTTATGAGTTTGTTTAGACCCTTTCCAACACTTGGCTCTTAAAACGAGCCAATTTTCAAATTTTCCATAAAAACATTCCAGAAACTCTGGCTCCCTAAACTATGGTCACCATTATAAGGCAAATTGTTCAACTATGTATTCTCATTTGAAATCATTTTAAAGAAAATGCAATGTAATTTTAAAATAAATACTTAAAGAAAATCACTTAAATCATTAATGTGCCTTTAAATCCAAAACGCACATCAGTGTGCCTTGAATATACCTAGAGCTGACATGACAAATGATCTCATTAGAAAATGTCTAGGCTTCATTATTAAATATAATCATTTTACACAAGGAGCTTGACGTGCTTGGCCTTTCATACTTACTTAATTATATCCGTAATAGTTCTCATTATGAATTAAGTACCAGGCAATCCAACATTGATATTTTTGATCTTAGAACTTGAAAAGTGTGCCAAGAATCTTAAATGGAAATTCCAACATCATATGCCATTATACTGGTTATATTTGTTCATATCTGATGAAGTCACTGGATTTTATTGTAATTATGAGCCTCTGGCATGAACTCTGGATGACTTGTGATTTTGTGCTATATAACATGTTAATACTTTCATTGCAAGTTCATAATTGCATCTACTTTAGATAATCTCATTTGGATCATTAATACCTACAATTGAGGCCAAATAAAAAAAAATATGGTTATTGTCCACGCCATCCCTGATTATTCAAGATTTTGAAATATTTTTTATTATTCCCCTTATTTTGTTTCATAACATCGCTTCTGAAACACTTGTGCTGAAAATTAAAAACAGATACTTAAAATTGTTCAATGATCATTCAAACAGATTTCCCACAATTTTTGTCATACAAGAGAAAAAGTATTTGGGAAATAACCAAAAACTAGAAGGGCCTATTTTTGGAATGTGTCAACAAAACTGTTTGAATATGAATTTTACACAGAAATTAATAATAACTTTTGAAAAAATTATAATAAATACAAAATTTTGGGGAAAAACTGGATGTAAAACCCAAAATTTATTTTACTTGGTCTAAAACGTAGAATCTTTACTTCAAGGTCTTACTTTATTACAGCATCTAAGAAAGTTCAATTACACTTTGTTGTACTACAAGAACCTAGTACAAGACGTGACGTTTAAAGATTATGTACATGTACCTTTCATTCTCTAAACAGAAGTCAGGTGAAAATATATGCAAAGGTTGATATTTGGTTGATATTATTGCAGATTCACAATATTTATGAAATAGATTACTGTATTTTGGATACATTTTTCGTTTGATACTCATGGTAAAGAAAAATTACATAGAGCCGTTTGTTGATACTAAGGGTAAAGGAAAATTACACAGCCTTTTGGAGATATTGATGGTCAAGACAAGTTACATAGAGCCTGTTGTAGATACTGATGGCAAAGAAAATTACATAGAGCCGTTTGTTGATACTAAGGGTAAAGGAAAATTACACAGAGCTTATTGTAGATACTCATGGTAAAGAAAATTACACAGAGCCTTTTGAAGATAGTAATGGTAAAGAAAAATTACATAGAGCAGTTTGTTGATACTCAAGGTAAAGGAAAATTACACGGAGCCTTTTGTAGATACTCATAGTAAAGAAAAATTACATAGAGCCGTTTGTAGATACTGATGGTAAAGAAAAATTACACAGAGCCTTTTGTAGATACTAATGGTAAAGAAAAATTACACAGAGCCTTTTGTAGATACTAATGGTAAAGAAAAATTACACAAAGCCTTTTGAAGATACCGATAGTAAAGAAAAATTACACAGCCTTTTGGAGATATTGATGGTAAAGACAAATTACATAGAGCCTGTTGTAGAAACTGATGGCAAAGAAAAATTACACAGAGCCTTTTGGACATACTGATGGTAAACAAAAATTACATAGAGCCTTTTGTAGATACTGATAGTAAAGAAAAATTACATAGAGCCTTTTGTAGACACTCATGGTAAAGAAAAATTACACAAAGTCTTTTGTAGATACTAATGGTAAAGAAAAATTACACACAAAGCCTTTTGGACATACTGATAGTAAAGAAAAATTACATAGAGCCTTTTGTAGATACTGATTGTAAAGAAAAATTACATACAGCCTTTTGTAGATACTGATGGTAAAAGAAAATTACATATAGAGCCTTTGATGTATTTGGGAAGTCATATTTAAAATGTGAGCGTGAAAAATTTAACCTTGTGTACTGTATATACAATGCTTATTGTATTATAATTAATTTTGTTTTTTGTTATAATTTGCATTTAATATAAAGCATATATTCTAATAAATCATATCATATATAAATCATAGCATATGTCACTCTCTCCTTCGAATAAATTCTGACACTGTCATATGACATGTCAGTCAATTAGTTCTATCAATCATGTTTAATCAAATAATCAATTGCAATAATCTTAAATTTGAC
>JXSR01S022537.1:34066-48586 GCA_000969725.1 Ophiothrix spiculata
CACCCGATGACCTCGGGTCGCAAAATCGCGAACACCCCCGTAGCCCCTCTACCCAAGGATCATCCTGTGCGAGTTTCACGAAAATCCGTCGAAGCATATACGAGAAGAAGCATATTTACGAAAGTTGGACGATAGATAGATAGATAGATAGACCGATAGACCGATAGATAGATAAGACTAGATCATGGTTTTATAAACCCAGGCACTATGTGCATGGGTTTTTTAAAAATGAAGTTTCTGCACTCAGTTTGTTTAGGTTTGACAGCATAACCCGTACCAGGAAGTTATATTAATTCCAAGGGTTTCTTTCCAGGTTTCTTTGCATTGGTTTGTGCTAGGCTTGTTGTTAAACCATACTTCATGCAAAGGATCTCCCTGACACACATATTTGTAGCCATTAAAATTGTGTGACCAATTGCTATTTTTGCCCTCCCCCCTTCAAAAATCAAACTGAAGATTTAAATACATTTGTCTCCCCCTTCAAAAATCAAACTGGAAATTTAGATATCACCTGTAACACCAAGGTTATACCATAGTAGTGAATGATATATTGCAGACAAATAAAAATTACAAGCTACAAATGATATTTTGAACTTGTTATTTAAAACGTGTTTTTATTCAAGTGTCAAAATTTTGAAGCATTTCTTTCAAAAAGGGAATAAAATTAATACAGAAGGAAACAAATGTATAAATGCGCACAATTTGTATAAATGCACGCAACAGCTTTGAGACAAACTATTTAATTATGTTGGCCTTTATTCAAAATCTTATCAGGGAACAAAAAAAAATGGGCATTAAATAGGAACAAAAAAAATGGGCATTAAATGTTAAATAGTTATACATTTTTAAGTCAGTTATCCGTCACAAACAACAATTTTTTTCGAGACAAAACTCATGGACTGACAAAAAATGAGTTGTCATCACTTTTTATTGATGCGGGTGCATAGAGCTACATCTACAGACTATTTCCCCTGCTGGATTCCTAGGGATATACTGGGTATTCTGACCGCGTGGTAACTACCCGCATTACCAAAAAGGCGAGATCTGGACAGGTCTCAAGACTTGCAATATACATGTAGGGTATCAAAATCGACCTGGTACTCTGCAAGTCTCACATAGGTATCAAGTGTGGCTTTTAAGTCTCTTATAGGGTATCAAACTAAGAAAGAATGGTTGAATTAATGACAAGGGTGCCTTAAATTGCCAATAAAATTGCTTCAAAAACCTAGAAACACTTCTTAAAAGTGTTCAAATGGTGTACAGTTAATGTTACATTTTACCTATGATTTCTTGCAATAATTATTTTGTCACATTTGGGTACAGTCTCAGATGGGTATTCAATTGAACAGATATGGTCCCAGATAGGGTATCCATTTGAACAGATTTGGTAGATTTATGGTCTCAGAAAGGGTATGATTTGACCCATTTTGCCAATTTTTGGTCTCACATAGGGTCACCTTTGGAACCTGCGGAACTTGGGTGGTTACCCGGACACAAATATCAGTCCCCCCCCCCAGGGGGGCCGGATTGAGCCAGCCTGCTAGATTCAGCATTTTACCCAAACTGATATTATACACCATCAGTTACATAGTAGGAACCCAATGTTCCTAATCAACTTAAATCCAAATCTCCCCTCTTGTTTAAATACTGCCCCACAAAGTAAAGACGCAGTATATGCATTTATAAATCAAAGCAGATACTTCCTATAAATGTGCAATTTCACTTGGATCCACTCCCATGATAAAAAGTTGTATTTACACATGTTTGATATAGTAGTAGAAAATAATAACTGGATTTTGTATAGCATAGCGATTTTCCATTTAGATCAAACCGCTCATAATTCGCTCAGGTAGATCGTCACAATCATTTCACTACCTTTAATGCGTTTTGCTGCCTTGACTGCTTTACTGCTTTAAGTTATGAAAATGATTTGGTCGCCTGCTCATTTCTGCAGGAAGGGAATAGGGAGTAGCTTGCGATTGATCTGCAAAGCACATACTGTGTTTTTACTTTGTTGGGCAGACTAACAACAAATGGTCACCATATCAACAATGTATTTATAAACAATCCCTCAAACACATAGTACACCATGATATAGTATTATCTGTTTAATGAACCTTAGACCTGGGGTTTTCCACAAATATATTGAGTAATACACATGGCTGTCAGTTCAAAATAACACTTGGAACTCATTTATTCTCATTTTGAATTATCAACTATTTAGTTTTCTACATTTTCAGTGTACCAAAGAGTTTTAATAATTCTACATTATTTCATACTTTTAAGCTCTATGGTGAAAATCACATCACTGATTTTACCTCTAACAAAAAATTATTGCTAAAACTAATCTAAAAGCTTATATGTTCAAGAAATAAAGAGGTTTGTCTCAGAAACCATTTGCAAAAAAGCTATGCTGTATGCAATATTCTTTTTCTTTTTAACACTCTAATATTTTGATCGCCCAACTGATGTTTGTGAAGTGCCCAGTTTCTAAGTACAATCCCGCCTGTTTTAACTATGGAAAGTCTGACAATCATGTCAAAATTAAACTTAAAATTCAAGGTTAAATTGCAACAGCCAATGTCTGCGAGCCAGATGGAGGTCGATCACTGGATTACTCTTGATAAAAATAAAGAGTGAGCGACCAGCACGTAGCTAAATTCATTTTCACATAGCAATGTGCGCGGGTTTCTGAGTCAAATCTTTTTTTTTTTGCTTAAAGAACAAAAATAATTGTCACCTGAAATTACAATTTCTATATACAACACTAATTATAATCTTTTTTATCATACCTATTTCTACATCCATTACAATCTGATTGTACAAATAATTAACAAAATCAAGGTGTTAACAACTATAATACAATAAATAAGCCACAGTTTTTTAAACGTTGGTCACATGACCAGGCTTAACTCTGATTAGCAAATATAGAAAAGACAAAGATTTTAGTTCTGATTTCAAATTGGGATGATTACAACCATAATCCATTGTATTTGCCAATTACATCAAGGTATTTTAACTCCAGAGCTGAATCACTATCTTCATTTCTTGTGTGACCATGCCTTTAACTAAGACCCCGTTCACATTGAAAGATCGCTTCGTTCATGAAAGTAAATTAATCTTTGTTAGATAATGAAGCAGGTGTTCACATTTGATTTAACCAAGGTTGAACAAAGGTTCTGTACTGTCCACATTCAACCACGGTCTAAAGTATGTAATGTTGCAGGTCAAAAGGTACTAAATAAAGCAAAGGTGAGTGGCTCGGCTCATAAGCGGAACCTCAAAATACCTTGTGTTCAATTAACTAAAAGAAAAATTCAGAAATTTCTGTTTATATGTGTTAAAACTGTTCCATTAACATGATTATATAACCTATACCATGTCTAGCCATAGAACAAAAACGATAAAATACCATTTTTCCATAAATATATCTACTGCATGATACTTTATGTTAATGTATTAATTGATACCAGGTCCGTTGAACTAATGTTAGTTAACCTTCGTTCAACAATGGGATGTGCTGATCGTACTTATTTTTAACAATCGTCGAACCTTTTTTGAACTAAGCAAAACCTGTTGTTTGAACGGAGTCTTAGTGGTTTGTTTTCATATTTCAATGACACAATGTACATGTGTAATAACACATCATGATTGATTACTTAATTTGAAAGAAGAAGTTGAACAACATGAACAATCAAAACAGTGCAAACTTTTACTAAAGTACAAACTCTTTTCAAAAAAGGTCATAATTCTCTGTATGTGTTTAGACTTCATATAATTTCCACTTGATCACTTCATTTTAAGATGAACTTTCCACTTGATTAGATATTTAGTACATTTTGACATTTTTCAAATCATTTCACTTCATCATTTTATCAGTAACAGTAGTTTCTTTGTGTTGGTTTGTTGAATATATTTTTACTAAACAACCGCATCTCTCTAATCCAGAGTTGACATGTGATTAAGCTGAATTGCACTATTGCTTGTCGAAAAAAGGACAAACTAATTTTCTGTCATATATTGGCTTGTTCTGTTTGTCACTTAAGTTTCTAAGCATGACAAGGTCAATATATCGGGCAGGATGGTGAGTATCGCTTTGCGATTCTAAGGGCCATCCCGCCCTCAGGCAAAATCAAGCAATTACACACAAAAAATGAATGAACCCTTTATTAATATCTTTACTCGTGGCCAAGTCTAGAGAAATCAAGATGGAAATCATAATAAAGCCAATAAGAAAATTTGGATGATAAAATATCAAAACAAAACATGTTGTTACAGATTTGCAATCAAATATACAGAATATCAATGCATATGGAATATGGATTGACATGAACATGAGATAGAGAAAAAACTTTCAATTTATACATTTGTTATTCTCCTATATTCCTAAACAAAGTTACAATGGACATGGTCAGAAATTAACACTGTTTGTGTGTAAATACACGATTTATACACCAACTAATGAGCTTGTTACTGAAGAAATCTGGGCTGCAATACCTCACCTCATGCATAACATCAAGATGATGGCATTGAATTCAACTTTTTAAATGCAGTTTTTTACATACCATTGAGGCCTGGCCCGTAGGGTGCGGTGGGGGCTTCTCACCCCACTCCCACCCCCAAATTTGACTATGTACAAAAAAGGTCCACAAAAAGTCCCTAAATGTCCACCAAAAAGAATACCTAAAGCACCAAAACACTTAAATGTATGTTTCTTAATAAAATACTACACAAAATACTTGAAAAACTATTGAAAAGCTTTTTTTTTTCCTTGTACTAAAAAGGTCCACAAAAATTCCCGAAATGTCCACCAAAAAGAAAACCTAAAGCACCAAAACACGTAAATGTATGTCGTTTCTTAATAAAATACTACACAAAATACTTGAAAAACTATTGAAAAGCTTTCTTTTCTTTTCCTTGTCACTTTGTCAAAACCAGTAAATATAGTTTATGGACGATCAAAACAAAAGTTTTCCCCCCATAAGGTCAACTTTTTGAAAATCCACACCCCCTTTAAAATATCCTGGCTACGGGCCTGATTGAGGCTTTCATAATATAAGGAACTATTCTACTTTTTGATACGATGCATCATACACAATAATTCAAAACTAAAACAAAAACCTTCAAACAATTTTCAGATCTGGTTCACAACACTTACTCTAAAATTCTGATTAGTGCGCACTTACATTGCAAGTTCTTGTAATTTGTCCTCCTTTTAATAAGGGATATAAAATGAGACAAAATACCTGCTATGCAAAGTAGATCTGTGGTGTTCTGAGCATTTTTTGGGGCAAAACATGTTGCGCACTATAACAGAATTGTAAAGTATTTCATAAAACAATTCATGATCTAATTAATTATTGATGCCTACCTCAACCAAAATAAAAAAATACAGAAATTCAAGCTGCATGCATAATATCAAAAATATACTGTTAATATAACTATACATTTCAGAAAATAAAAACGATCATTCTTATTTTCAATAAAACATTCTTACAAATACATTCTAATCAAAGGATAACAATATTAAGTAATTTTCTGTTAATTTGGCAACTCTTTTTTCAAGGTTTTAATAACATTTGAAAGACAATTTGCCAAATTCCGATACAAACAGAATTGTTGTTTAACTGACATGAATAACAATTAATACTTCTTTATTGATAGTAATACATTCGTAGGTAATGTATCTCCTCTAAAATTTGAGTAATAATGGTAAAATTGGAGTGGGATGCCCCATTCCCCTTAAAAATTGTAAGAGAAAGAAAACTGAAAAATATTTCATGAGTAGTATATAAGAAAAATAATATTAAAAGTTGTGAGTTCTCTAAATTGCATCAGTGACAATTCAGTTTGTGGTATATTTCGTATATCGTCATGTGAGTGCAAGAAAGTCGTATCAGCAATAGCTGCCATTTGTCATAAATTTGAATTGCACACTGTCTAATCTCCAATCTTTGGTCAGTGGTTCTTGAAATGGTTCTTCAGGTGATGGTGTCACCTGAAGAACCATTTCAAGAACCACTGACATAAGACAGGGAATTTTTGATGGATTTTTCACATTCTTGTGACAGAGTATAAAATAAAAATAACTTAGGGCAGCCATTGCAGATACGACTTTCTTGCACTCACATGACGATATGTTGCACTCAAAATAACATTTTTCTCTTGCCCTAATTCAATATATGCTTCTGCCATCACTTGACTGAATATATTATATAGAAATAGTGTCATTAGAATTAGAGGGCCTCATACAATGACTTCAGCAAGCCTTCAAAATGTGCAAAGTAGGAAATGTTATGACTGCATAACACTAAATCACTCCACGAATGGTCTAGGGGTAGAAAGTCCCGGTAAAAAACATAGTGCAACCTTGAGTATTTTGTTGTGGTAGTAGTTACTGGTTATACGTGACATGGTTTTATGTTAATAAATTGAAAAGACCTGAGTCTTGTGATCACTTATAATCCCAAAAACAATTGACATCCATTATTATTTTGACTTCAGGAGAGTAATTTCCGGTCCATGTCTACATCGGTCAGGAGGCATCTTTACCAGCCGGAACGCTCGGGGGCGTTGTTTACGTGCACGTAGCGGAAAATTTTATCGGAAAATGTTTTTTCAATTGAAGGTTATATTAAAGAAAAAATTAAGCGTTACAACTTGATATAAATTAAAATTTCCAAATATTGTCACGCCTGTATGAAAAAGCCCAGAGAACATGGGCTCTACAGCATTGGGTTTCAATGGGGAAGTTATTTAGTGGTGTGCGTCCTTATTGTGTAAAATACAAAAGTTGAATTTGGTCAACTCCCAGAGGGCAGTAGAGAAGATTCAAATACTGAACAGAAAAAGGAAGACATGAATTGACATTTTTTCCATGTTGTGGTATTTTTCTTAAGGATGTACTAAGGAAATTTATTTAATAGGGGAATCTGGAATCGCCCCGCCATCTTGTGTCGCTCATAGAGCAGAGTTATTGTTATTGGATTTATTCAGAGTTTGACCCGATATCCAGGCAGACCGCATAAATCTTCACTTGGCGCATACACAGCGTGTGCATTTTGTTTCACGCGCAAATCGTGTCTGCATTTCAAGTAGCGTGTATTGCGACTTGCTCTGATCAATGTACGCCAAATTTCGCGCTTATCCGTTTCAAAGACTCTCGAAGTGTGGCACGTGTAAAATGGATGATTTACACTTCATATGTTAGAAAATAACAGTCAACTACTAGATATCGAGAAAATTTTGATCAAAACCTTCAAAAGAGTCAAAAATTTGAATTTTATTTTGTTTGTTGATCTCTGGTATAAGGCTATTCTCTATAATCTTTATTGATGCTATAAATTAAGAAAGTGTAAAACATTCCTTTCACATCATAGATTGCAGATAAATCAAAAGAAATTTGGAATTTGCATTTCATCTCCCAATTTTAAAAATTCAACTATAAAAAATTTAAAATTCAAATAATATCTAAATATTTTGATATATAGGGTTTGAATTTGACAATGAAACTTTGCATGCTGTCATTATTGCCGCTAATACTTCAAATAATGCAAAAATCTCAAAATGTTTGGGGAAAAGTTTAGGGATGATGCTGAACATGTCCAATGCCCCTTTAATTTTTTTTATGGTGGGCATATTGTAACCCACAATATACCATACTTAATAATAATAATATATAAACACAATTATGAGCACATAATAACATTAAAAATATCTCAATGCGCTATATATAGAGAAATATAAATATATACAAACAACTAAATCATGGATTACACAAAATTATACTGAGAAAGCAATTTTAAACAAGTGGGTCTTTATCTGAGCTTTGAACTGAACAACACTGGGCAAATTTCGAACAGCTATAGCACTTCACAGAATTAGGGCAGTAACGACAAGGCCCTGTCACCGTATGTTTGATACAAGAAGTAACAGAAACCAGGTTGCTCTATGGACGTACATCGCCTGCCCTCAGTGTGTGAGATGATCTTTTAAATATGATGGCGCAACACTATGGAACACCTTGTAGGTGAGTACAAGAATTTTGAACTGGATCCTTTGTTGACGAAAGCCAATTTAGCTGATCACTAAGGATTAATTGGAGTCATGTGATCATGTTTTTTGGTGATAAAAAATTAGGCAAGCAGCCATGTTTTGGATCTTTTGTAACTTGGATGTCTTTCAATCAAAGACCGTACAGTATAGAGTTACAGTTTATCAAGTCTGCTCAAATCAAACGCCTTGATAAGTTTCTGTGTGGAGACTGGATCAAGGTATATTTCTCCAATTTCCCAATTCAGCTCAAAGCAAAGATAGCACTATAGGCAAAATAAAAATTTATTGGACAATTTAAACTAAAATCCATCGTACAGGTTGCATTTACAAACAATGGGGCCCTGCACTCTGAATTTCTATTTAAACTGTCCAATAAATTATTTTTTTGCCTTATAGAACATAAGTTGTTGACATGCTGGTCCAGGTTTACGTGCTGATCAAACGCAACTCCAAGATCTTTAGCATGAGAAGAGGATTAACAGTAGTTTCCCAACTAAATTTGGCCAAAATTGACTTATGTGGGTTCATATTTAGATACATAATTGTATCATTCTCTGTTTGCAAACATGAACAACAAAATAACAATTATCAAGTTGTCGAGATGAAACACTCCAATTTAAACTAAAACAAGATAAACAAAGAAAAGAACAATTTTTAATTCCAGCAACCATGAAAATAAAAACAAAATAATGTTCATTGTTACAAATGGCACATGGAAGAGCATTGCTTTGCATAGTATTGTTATAACAAAAACAGTCTTATAATTTTAGTGCTAGAATTCTTTTTCAAATGTTGCATTTCAAAATTCAAGAAACTTACTCAACCCCTGGTTTGATCTGTTAAAACAAAATATTGTTCATTTTTACAAATCGCACATGGAAGAACATTGCTTTGCATAGTATTGTTATAACAAAAACAATCTTGAAATTTTAGTGCTAGAATTCTTTTTCAAACGTTGCCATTTCAAAATTCAAGAAAAACTTACTCAATCCCTGGTTTGATCTGTTAAAACACAATATTGTTCCTTTTTACTAATGGCACATGGTAGAACAATGCTTTGCATAGTATTGTTATAACAAAAACCGTCTTATAATTTTAGTGCTAGAATTATTTTTCAAACATTGCATTTCAAAATTCAAGAAAAAGATACTCAATCCCTGGTTTGATCTTTAAAAAAAATATGTGGCTGTCCAGCCCGTATGAGCAGTAAATGCCAGAAACTTCATTTTGCCCTACAGGTGAAAATACATGTCAAAGTCGTTATTTACCAAAATTGATTTTTTGACTGATTTATAATCCTTGTGCTTACTACAAAATACCAGAAAGTTTCATTTCAAGAAAATGATAAGAAATGTGAAATAAATCTGCATGTTTTTAAGACAATCAACAGAAAATATAGGGCTTACTGATCTTTGAACACGTTTACCTCGGTTATATGTTTAACTCCCTGACAACCTTTAACGTACCATAACTTGACTTCTGAAAATTGTCAAGATTAAGTTCATTAAGGTGTCATTTTGATCCTTAGAGCATGGTCTTTGCAAATAATTAAAAAAGTGAAAATGACAAGAGCTGGCATTTACTACTGGTTTGGGCTGGACGGTCACATATTGTTCATTCTTACAAATGGCACATGGAAGAACATTGCTTTGCATATTATTGTTATAACAAAACCTGTCTTATAATTTTAGTGCTAGAATTCTTATTCAAACATTGCATTTCAAAATTCAAGAAACTTGCTCAATCCCTGGTTTGATCTGTTAAAACAAAATATTGTTCATTTTTACAAATAGCACATGGAAGAACGATGCTTTGCATAGTATTGTTATAACGAAAACAGTCTTATAATTTTAGTGCTACAATTCTTTTTCAAACGTTGCATTTTGAAATTCAAGAAACTTGCTCAATCCCTGGTTTTATCTGTTAAAATCTGCAGAAACAATGCACTGCTGGCATGCAAGAGGAAGAGGTTCACAAATGATATTTTGAGTTTTTGTATCAACATCTCTTGTAGGCCTAAATCTTATTTCTGTCATAATAATAGAACCAATCGAAAGCATAATACAAATGCCATTAAAATAAAAGTATTAATAAAAAATGTCACATTCTAATGCAGCAAAATACAAACCTAAGGTGTTTAACAACTAATTAGTTAATACTACTGTAACAGTCTGCACAATGAATTAGTTATGCCAAGAAAAAAAAAGTTTGTCTCAGAAACCTTTTGCACAAAAGCTATGCGATTTTTCATATTTTTTTTAGGAAATTAGCTTTGCGGTATGCGATATTTCTCTTTTTTAACGCTCTAAAACTTTAATCACCCATCTTACGTGTGTGAAGTGCCTAGTTTCTAAGTACGATCCCGCCCGTTTTAAGTATGGGAAGTCTTGATAGTTGAAATAAAATAACGTAAAATTCAAGGTAAAATTGCAACAGCAAATGACAGCAACCTGGATGGCCGTCGATCGCTGGATTACTCTCGATAAAAAAAGAGAGAAAGACCAGCGCATAGCTCTACACGCTAAATTCATTTTCACATAGCAATGTGTGCGGGTTTCTGAGACAAACCATTTTTTTTAGGGGGGAGCCTTACCTTTGTAAAATACTGAAAAGTATGATTAGAAATTGCACTAATAAAAACCAAATACTTCTTCTTGAGTCTTTAATATTTAACGCACAGCATGCAAGGTTTGTCCACCATGGTTATCAACAAGTTTCCACTCCACCATAACCCTAACCAATGTGAAACTTAAGTTAGGGCTAGCAGACTAAACCTTGAATGGATGAAATGTAGCGAGCAAAATGAGGGAACACCTATTATTAAAGGCACAGCTTATAACTCCATGCATAGTGTCATTTAATTGGAATCAAAATATTTTGGGTATTTCTGTCTATTTGCATTAAAACTAGCCTCCCTGCATATTTCAATTTAAATACTCTGGTCAGTATTGAATCACTCTGTTACCACACACCTGAGTGACCGAATAAGTGCAATGTCAATATAACCCAGACAGTTCAGTTCTCACAAGGTAAAGCTGTCTTGGACCTTGTGACATACCATATCCTTTCATTCAATTCAACTATTTTCCATCTGACAAATTCTTAAAATTCACAAATACCCTCAATTCTAAAAGTTTCACAAATCCATCATAATCTATTACCAATGTGTTGCAAAAGTATTTTAACAATGTTTTGCATTCTGGAATGACATAACAAAAGTAGAGGCGATATACATTCAGAAAATTAATGGTTGAATTGGACGAGTGGATACGGTATCTCTGTTGATCTGACTTCTACTTCTACAAAGTTACTCAGCAATGTCCAAAAGTCTGGATTTAAATGCCGAGGACATTACTCTTATCATTTGGGGAAGATGTATTGTTTCCAAGTAGTTCTATGACACAAATGTTAAATGATAAGAATATGTTCACATTATGAGATACAACTGTCAGAAGGTAAAAGAATGTATCTGAAGTTAGAGAATTTACCATATCAGGGGTGTATTTCACAAAGATTTACAAACAGTCGTAAGTATCGTAGACCGTTCGTAAGTACTAAATTCTTTCGTAAAGTTACGAACAATTGTAATTTTATTTCACGAAAGACTTATCAATAAGTACATTCAAAAATATCTTTGTTAGTCTACAATCAACTTTTAGTCATTGTAAGTATTGTAAATATAATCGTAAATTTATTTTGTGACAAAATGAATTGAATATTACTTATAAGAAAGTGGCTACCCATATGCTTTGCATAAATAATACGATAATGCTTTCAAGAGTGTGATTGCTATTTATTCAGTAAATTACGCACGTTTTACACACCTACGAATATTCTGAACTCTTTGTGAAATATACCCATCACAGTTTACAGTCCTTAAATATTATGATTGTTAGTGTCTTCGTTCGTAGCTCCAATTACTTTTATAACCTTTTGTGAAATGGATCTTACGATCAGTCTTAGCCATAATCGCTTCTAAACTTATGAATGCGCTTACGAATAGAATTTACACAATCACATTTGTGAAAAACATTTCTGGGCCGCAGGCCTCCTCCTTTGCACAACAGTTGCCCGGTTCCACTTTGACAGCTATTCAATGCTATGACAACTCTCTGAGGTCCTTCTTTGGTAAGCAGTGCTTGTCACACAAATTGTTTTACTCTCAATAAAGAAGAATAAATCCTGAGTTCATCCATTCCCTCATGGAATCCAACAGGATTTCATCATGGTTCCTTAGACACAACAATAATTCATTTTTGCTCCATAACACAAGATTCAAAAGTGTTAAACCTTCAAACATTACTGATTCCTTTTTTCACGATTTTCACCAACTCATACAGATGCCTTATCCACACACTTCTCTATAACGCAAAATTCATAAGTGTTATACCATCAAGCGTTACCGATTCCTTCTTTCACCAACTCATACAGATGCCTTATCCAGACACTTCTCCATAACGCAAGATTCATAAGTGTTACACCATCAAGCATTTCCGATTCCATTTTTCACCAACTCATACAGATGCCTTCTACTTATCCAGACACTTCTCTATAACGCAAGATTCATAAGTGTTACACCATCAAGCATTTCCGATTCCATTTTTCACCAACTCATTCAGATTCCTTCTACTTATCCAGATACTTCTCAATAACACAAGATTTATAAGTGTTACACCATCAAGCTAGCGTTAATGACTCCTTTTTCACCAACTCACACAGATGCCTTCTACTTATCAAGATACTTTAGTTTAAAATACATTGCCATGGTACCATTTGCAACAGTAGTCCATGAAGTGGCACCTCTCATCATTCGGGTTTCGACTCTTCAAAAGTTATCTGTACACATATTGTGTTTTATGTGTTTAGAAAAATATGCACCATAATTTCATCCACTCTATTAGTTGGTTACCAACAAGAATGGACACGAATGGAAGACAACATTTAAATAAATAAACAAAATTCTGTATAATCATCATAGATAATCTACTAATACATTATCAGTACCATGTTCTCGAATGCACTTATCTATTGTTTGAATCACGATGCGTAACCGCCGATCCATCGCAAGTAGATGGTCCTCCGTAATCACAGGGGTCAAAAGGTCAAATGAGAGCGATTGTCTTAATAGGCTGCTTAGTAGAGTTTCCCTCTGTGTCAACATTTTGAAATGATTGTATGTACTGTTTCTGAATCTGTGGACAAAAAAAAAACCAATAGAATGGTAAAACTATCTAATATCTATATCTCATTTGCTCCTCATGTTCTTCAATGCTGGGAAGGTGATATCAGTTCGGAGAAGGTGATATCAGTTCGGGAAAGGTCTCAATTCCTTTACAGTGAATGAATTCCTTTCCTGTACCGTAAAGGAATTCTATTCTAAAATTTTAATAATGAAATTTTAAATTCTATATGTTAAAATTGTTCTGTTTTTTGTTTTGTTTTTTTAATTTGCAAAAATTGACAGATAGAATTCAAAATTTCATAGCTAAATTTGTAGATAGAATTGGACCCATTCAATATGAAAATGCTTTAAAATGTTCTCCAATTTTCATAAGTCGCTCCAAAACTTTATTCAAAGTTATGAGTGAATGAATTCCTTTCCTTTACAGTACAGTAAAGGAATTCATACATCGTAAAGAAATTATGACCTTTCCCAAACTGAAATGGGTGCTGTGTAAAGGTAGATTTACTGGCATTATAAGTAATGCATGAAATGCTATATATATAAAACAAGTCATGTGACCTTTACTATGGCAGACTCTGATGGACCTACATCATACGCAGCACAATGATCTAAAAATAACTCGCTTTGGACTTTGTGGGCAGTGAAAACAATTAATACTTCAGCCAAGCATCTGTTCATTTCCTTTCTTTTTTAGCAAGAAGGAAATCTGTGAAATGATGATCTGTTTGTAATTTTGTTGTGGTTTGAATACTACATTTTGGTATCGAAATATTCTGAAAATTTGCTAGAATCAATCAACCTTTTCAAGAGCCGGTATTTTCTCTATACAGTTGAATGACAAGTAGGAAATTGTATTCTCCGCGCGAAAATCGGACTAACCCTAAAAACATATGATGCGTAGCCTATTCTAAAGTTCTAAAGTTATGCCGTTGAGTCTCGTCCCATGCTATGCTATGATGATGGGTAAACAAAAGAGCCATTGATTTCAACTTAATTTTGAGTCATCGTCTAGAATTAACCTTGTGAAATGTGTTTCTATTATTATTTTAAAAATTTAAATTCCAAACAATGGAAGGTGCACATATTGCTTATTGCCACCACTTTATTGCTCCACAACACATAGTTAAAAACAGAATAAACGTACATGCATCTTACAATAATTAAACACTCAAAGGTAAACTTCTTCACTAAAGAATTAACACTGAAGTGGTCTAGGTCTTGCGCATGCCCCTTGGAGGTCAAGGGGGGTTCATATGGACCCAACATCAGAAAAGCGCTTT
>JXSR01S022539.1:13139-28253 GCA_000969725.1 Ophiothrix spiculata
GATGGTAAGATATTTAACCAAGCAAAAAGATGACACGTACAGATGGGGGAAGATATACGAGACAGAGTTTGAACAATTACTTTGCGTATTCCCATTTGAGGAATTGGTTGCGAGTCATTCTGGGAAGGTTGTTCAATTAAAATGGGGGAGGGTTAAAGTGATACAATCAAAGTTTAAAGTTTATGTGGAGAAATATTATGAAGGAGGAAGTTCCTGAAGGAGACAACAATATAAAAGATATGAAACTATTCTGATTTAGACCAAAATGACGGAAAAAAAAGCTTACATATCTTGACCACGACGGCGACAGCTTTTATTTTTGAAAAAACTTCAATGAACAAAGCTCTCACACTGTAAAAGAGTGAAAAGTTTTCTCTCTCTTGGATTGAAAACAATTTCACTCTAAATGTTATCGTTTACATTATTTTATCATTTTTAATTAGAAATATTTAGAATCTTCTGTAATGGTCTATATACATAAAGTAATAATATAATAACTGGTGATTCTGAAGTGTATAATCACGAATCCCTAGCTCAAATTAAAAAAAGAAGAATTACAAAACTATCAAGGGAGCAAACCAGAAGAAAAAGAGCTGAACTACAGATGCAACAGCAACAAGAAATCATGAGGAGTAGAAACCCATTGATTCAGACACCACACCTAAAAACCAACGACACAATCAAGGTAACAATTACACATAATAATATATTTATAATAATAATAGAAATATTCTGTACCCTGTAATTACTTTAACATTTTAAATGATGCTTGTGTTTTTCTTTGTATATAATCATGATGTATATTAGATTAATATCGGTTCGCCACGATAACAGGTCTGTATAATCTTAATGGCAAAATATGTACATGACTTATTGCAATTGGTTTCTTGTGTTTTTATTTAACCAGGCGAAACTCATGTTTAGTTTAGTATTGGTACATTTTTCGATCAGCTGTAGGGGATTAAAGAAAAGGAGAACACCGCTCAGAAGAAGTAGATGGAGAAGAGGAAATAGTGTACCTACAGCTAAGATTGTGTAGAGCATAATGATGTTTTTAAAATATTCAATTACCTGATTGAAATGATGAAAATGATGAAGGGGGTAATGGTAATAAAATGAAGCAATCCAAAATAACCAAATACCTGAAGACAAAAATCAGAGGGGTGGGTTATCAAATGTTCAAAATACATCTAAT
Source organism: Ophiothrix spiculata (assembly GCA_000969725.1). Taxonomy (NCBI): domain Eukaryota; kingdom Metazoa; phylum Echinodermata; class Ophiuroidea; order Amphilepidida; family Ophiotrichidae; genus Ophiothrix; species Ophiothrix spiculata. The sequence continues at coordinate 14,335 of JXSR01S022539.1, forward strand.
GAAAATGGTCAGGGTGGAAGGGGTCATGTTAGTAACAATATCGGGCAAAGTAAGAGGGTCAGTATGAAGATGGCAGGCCTACGAGCGCATCAAATATACCATTCTTTTTTACCCGCTGAAGGATTTACCCCTAAAAAACCACAGTCCAGAAAGCCAAAGATTGGCTTCATTTTCAATCAAAAACCAAAATTGAAAAAATTAAGCCCGAGTACAAAATCGCCAGATTATATGTTGATGGATATTTCCAAGGTTATTTTGAATGTACTGTTAACAGCCACTTCCATGAAAATGTACATTGTGGGACCTTTTTCACGTAAATCTATGGTCAGTTACACCAAGGTAACTTAAGGTCTTGCTGTTTGAAAAATATCCCTGTAAAATCCCAAGTTGTGAATGTTTGGGAATGCCAATTTGACAAGATTAAAATGAAGACAAGTGAGGAATTCAAGATTGTAAAAGAAGCAAATGTACTGCGAGCAAAGCATTCCACCACAGAGGCTCTGACAAGTCGGGGGTAGAAGATGATTTTACTTAGTTCATTACAAAGAGGTATGATGAATCCAAAAATTGTCTGGTCATCTACATTGGACCAACATATTATTATATTGAGCTGCTACAACACTCTACCATATCAAGCACATGATATATCATTTATTCACACTCAGCCAACACCTTATTTGCTACTGTTTGCTGTATGTGAAGATGCTGAAGAGCTCATTCATCTCCAGAACTGAAAGCACTTGCAATGGTACACAATGTTTATTATAACTGAACCTTAATGGGCAGCTAGCTATAAGGTCATAGCTATCATCCTTGATCTGAATGCAACACTCCATAGTCTGCAGCAGAAGCTGAACATTTGGAAAGACAATCCAGAAGGACTCATGAATGGAGACGAAGTTATTCCTCATATTAATATTAACCAGGGTGAACTCTATGACTGTGCTTTCTCTAAAGAGGACAATAGTGAAGTTCATGGTATGTGCATCCCGGCTCTCCAGTTGATATGCTGCGCACTACTACTAATTATTGAGCGGCAATGCCAGGATAACTTGCCTGGAGACAAGTATTGGGACACCCCAGATATTGTACAACAACAGTTTTCTAAAGTCCCAGCAACAAATCGGCGAGAGAGATTTTGCTATTTTGGACATGCTTGTTCGCCTAAAGCCCAATGCAAGAATGATAAATTTGGAAGGTTTGGTGATGTGGATGAATAATGGCATATTAAATGGTTAGAAAGGTTGGACAATGAGACAAAGAAGAAATACTCTGATGCTGCACAAAAACATGTTGACACAGCTGGCTCATTACAAAGAAAAGAAGGTGCAGATAAAGAGAGAAAGATGGGAGAAACTTCAGGAGAAGCAGAAAAGTAAAGAGAAAGAGAAGAAGGCCTTGGAAGATAGGGTAAAACTAACAGAAGATGTTGTGGAATATGGGATATTGAAACAATTAACAAGAAGTTTGTGGAAATGAAAGCATGTGTATCAAATGAGCGAGTTTGGAGAGAAATCTTCAAACTACTCTTTCATCAAAAAACTCTTAGTCAAAGGTACCCCAGAAAGAGTATTTCCAACTCACATCAACGGTAGATGGGAAGAAGCATACATTTTCCATGAAGGAGATGAAAGATCATCTTGAAGCCATTGTTGAATTAAATGACATAACATCTAAGCAGGAACCTGAACCAGAATCAGAAGTTGTGTATACTAACACATTGGATCTCAGTGATCAGTTTGAAAGAAAAAAAGCTTGCGATAGCAAAGAAGATGGGAGAAGAGCGACAAAGGAGGCTGTTCTGCACTCAACAGAAATAACTACCACAAATGGTCGAGTCACCACAGTTACTAGCTGGGAAGCGTGTTAAGCCATCTGAACCAGATTAAATAATTTGCAATTTCACAATAACTGTTCATTTATATTACTTTGGCTATTTGTCGGAAGGTGCAATTTCATGATTGTAAAGATAATGAAAAATCTCTCCACTTTCCTGTAACCCAAATGGTGGTAATAAACTAAATGTTTATACCCTTTGGAGAACTTAAGATGTAAATGAACAGGAGATCATTTGCATGCATAGTGGTAAACGAATGTGAAATTTCCTTAGGGATTAACATTTTTAAGTTTGAGGAAGTTTTGAATTTGGCAGAATCAACTATTTCGACCCCAAAACAAAAGAGGGCGGACTTTTTGCCAAGTACAAAAACGTATTTCCAAAAGTGAAACAAAATTGGTGGTAACTGATGCACAAAAAGCACAATACATCGAAGATTACCAAAGGCTGAGGGTATATGTTTAGAATGGAACCACATTTTGTGTAATCCAGGGTTGAGAACCATGACACAGACAATGTTAGATGTTATGGGGCAAATTTGAACAGGCTGACATTATATTAAAAACTGACTATTTAAATAATCCAAAAGATGTACTTGGACTTTTAGGTAGCAATAAAATAGACATGCATGACCTGATTTTTCATAAAGATCAATTTTGCCAAGTCCATTATACAGTAAAGGGGCCCTTTCGACAATAAAACCCCCAAACTAATGCTGTAATTGCGGCATTTACTGCCGCTTATGCCCGTCTAAAACTTTATAGCATCCTAGAAAAATTAGACCCGGATTCCATCCTCTCTATATTGACACAGACTCAGTCATTCATGTCAAACAAGATGTGGGGGGGGGGGGATTCTCTATTTTCTATTGTAAAATCTGATCGCCACGTTCAATTTCAAAAATCAAGGTGTCATTTTAAAGCTAACAAAATTATGTAACAGTTGAAATGATAAAATCAAAATTGATATCATTTTCAAAATCCCCCCTTTCGGGGTGAGCCATCACATATGTCATTACAATTAAAAAAGTATTTTCATTTCAATTTGACATTGATTGAAAGGAGGTTACAACATAACAAAAAAAAATTTTAATTTATCCATCTTGCTTGTTACTTCCTCTAAAGAGATCATTTGGTGCTCAATTCAAGCTTCATCATGGTGCGAATATTTAAATTGTACTAAAACTCATGCTAAAGGCCATCTTGAAGGTGTATTGTCACAAAAGCAAGTTGGGGCAACATTTGATGTCCCTGAACGGTGGTATCATGACTTTAGCAAGAATATAAAGGGTGCAAAAAGTATCACTGGAATTCAAATTGAAGTATATGCGGAGAGGAGATGAACATGTTAATACAAAAAGGATCAACCTGATGACGATCAGGATTCTCTAGCAGAAGCAAAAACAAAGACGCCAATAAGACGCCAAAAATTCAAGTAGAGGCATATATGAGAGAAACTGTTATCTACCGTCGCAACTTCATTCACTCAAGCAAGGGGAATGGACCATCATTTATTTTATGGGGGAGTGGTTTGGCGCAGCGGTAGTTCCCTCCCCTTGAAACAATGAGGTCCCGGGTTTGATTCCCACACCCGGCGCTTTATGTGCATTTGTTTTTCAATCCATGCTGGCTTAATTCTACAGGAGTTTCTGCAGGTTTCTGCTGGTACTCCGATCTTCCTTCTGCATTCAAAAACTGAATTGAAAAACATATTTCATTAAATAACAGTTAATTACACTCATCCCCTACAAGATAGGTAAACCTATATAGTTTTCGCTAGCTCAGTTGGCTAGTTCTCGGAATTTTAAACATGAGCTGTATTGATTCTGTCGATCGTTTCGCGTTCGAGTCCAGCTGGAGCTGAGTGTGTGAAAACTGTATATTCTATGAGGGTGTGAATTGCTCAAGCTAGGGTTGCACCAATTAATGTAGGCTGCAGTAAGCCCGTTGGCCCCAGGGAGTCCAGGTAGTGATTTAACCCAATGATTAGAACAAATTGTGCCGAGGTCGCATGGAATTACAATACAAGTAGGGGAGGCGTAGTGCACTATAAATTACCTGCATTTTTTTAACCTATAAAAGTCTACAAAATGAATATATATACATACCATATGAAATATGTACGTACCATGTGAAGGTACCTAACCTAATCAACAACAAAGAGCAACAGAACTTCAAAAAAAAGTTACAAATCTTTTATCAAAAAACTCAAAGCAAACAAAATAAGTATAACCTCAGTGATATTGAAATTATCGCTTTGGCCTGTGCATGGGTTCAAATTCATACCAACACACAAAAAGCTTGCACATCAGCAACAGTATGAGAGATGTGGTCAACAACAAATTTGGAAAGGACAAACATCGAATTAAGGAGGGGTGGGGGTGGAGGCATATCTTTAAGATCAATTTACTTGATGTTCCCAAATAATGTCATATGTCAATGTTATATATCATATCATGTAATCCATATTATATATATTTTCTTTTCTTAGGAAGTTAATGCAACAAAGCAACTCACTGAAGACACAAAGATCCCATTATCAATGCACCTTGACAGGCGGCTGATACGGCATAGTAACAAGCTAGGGGAAGGATCGTATGGGATATGCTACACGGTGAAATTTCGCGATATCAAAGTTGTAATCAAGCACACAAAGGTGAAACGAAATCGTGACCAAGCAACACAGGTGCTGAAGGAAGCAATGGTGATAACGTTGGACCTGAAATACTATCCCAGCATACCATTATTTCATGGTGTATGCGACGTAAACGTCAAAGAAAAAGAACCAAAACTTGCCATGCAATTTTATGGATCGAAAGATGCTTCATTGACCTTACATTGGGCAATACGTTTGGCACTCCTTTGAGACTGGTGCTGGTGTTCACGAGCATCGCAGAAGGCTTGCAAGCAGTACACCAATCCAGATATGTCCACAACGATTTACACGGTAAGAACCTTTAAATTAATACGGGTCCGCACCAATAAATAAATTGGGCGTAAAGCAGATCCATTCCTCAATTTAAAGTGATCCATTCCTAAATTTAAAGAGTCACAAAAGAGTCAAAATTGATTGTTTTATGACTTTTCTTGAATCAGAAAATTTTGATCGGAATTATTTTTTATCATGAAAAGAGAAATAGTTTCCACTGCATTTAATTATAGGAAATTCTTAGTTTTAGATAAACAATATGAAGTTCTAGTCAAAATCGAGGCACTACGGAACAATCCTATATGTAATTAAGACAATGTCGAGCCACTTGTTTGAGGAATAAAGTGCTTATGTTGAATTTTCAGATCCTAAATTGTGGCTGCAAAACACAAATGAAGAGAAGCATGTGTAATGGGATATTAAAATCAGATCAAAATAAAACATGTAGGCCATACTTTAAATAGCTTTAGCGCCCCCATTCTGTAAACAGTGGTTAGGTTCTTTAGAGTTAGGTAACTGATACGCCTGAGTGGTTTTAGCCCCTGATATCAAAGTAAGAAACCCCTTACAGGCCACTTTAAAATCTAATGTTTTGTCTAAAATTGTTCATTCTGTGTGATAGTCTGTGTGACCAAAACAACTAGCTTTGTGCTCTGTGCCTTGTGATTTGAAAAGAAATTTTGAGAGTTGTCTTTGTGACCTTTTGAGTTAATATTATTTTTGCATTGGACAATAAGAAGAGAAGCATCCACCTACAAGTCAAATAAGTAAACTGAATTCGGTGTACTCTGTTTTACATTACTCTACTTTACATGCTTTACATGCTTTACATGCTTTACATGCTTTACATGCTGTATGTTACTTTGCGTTACTTTATTTGTGATACTTGGTACTTTATATTACTTTGGTACTTTGCTTCAAGTTATGTACATGAATGTGATTGAGTGCACTGGTTTATGAGAATAAAGAAATAAACTAATCAAGTAAAGATGAGATAACATATGTAGAACATGTGAGTTCATTGTATCCCTAAGGTTGTAGTCCATTAACAGGTAACATCCGGCGTGTTCTGTCGCGCCAACGAATCCCCCATAAATACAAATTTTCTTGTAGCCTTGACCAGTTTCGGTGCCGTTACACAGCACTACAACAACACTGTGACTGCAAGTACCCTCGATCTTCACATGATTCGGCGCATCTGGAAGTCAATACTTGAAAATTGCAAAAGATACAGCTTGTCACAGGATATAGCAGTGGGGAAGAGGCTATGATCAGTTACAAAGGTGCTAAAGTCACCCTTAAGAGGGTATACATGCTTTTAAAGCCTTCAAAGTTTTAAAACGATGGCAGCAGTGAGGAAACAATTGGGGATGCAATAGGGGAGGCAAGGAGGGTAGGGCGGAAGACTGGGAGGTTCAAATATAAAGGGTTGAAAGTGTAGTTGCAATTGCATATTACGATAATTGACATATGGGGCGGTAAAGAAGGAGGTTGGAGGTTTATGTGATGGCACACCCCGAAAGGGGGGACTTTGAAGATGATAACAATTTTGATTTTATCATTTCATCTGTTACAACATTTTCTAAGCTTTAAAAATGACACCTTACTTGTTGAAATTTATCAAATTATCAAGGCGATCAAATTTTACAACAGAAAATCAGCTGGAAATTCTTATTATTTTCTTTATTTTTTGCTGATTGTTTTCATCAGTTTCTCGAAAAGTGTTCTGTCGCAAAGTACCCCTTTTCGGGGCGAGTCATCACATCTTAGATTTGCTCATTTACACATGAGCAGGAAGGGTTCAAATCAATAAAGGTGGCCGTTAAATTCTGACATTTAAACAATGCACATCAATCAAGTCTTGGATTCAGACGTTTAAATGAATATCGCGGTATCTGATTATCTAAGATCAAGTAACAATAAAAAAAATGACGAAACAATACAGCCAATATTTTGTATGTATTTGTGTACAATTTGCAATTTTGTTGGAAGATTTCTGTGTGTTTTAACTTAAACTGCTAATTAATGACATTATCAGCATTTCAAACCATGATTATGGACGATGTACATCTTACTTCTAGGCATAGTTGATAGGGATTTGCTTTATGGTAAAAGATACTTTTTGATATTTTGTAGACTTTGTGTGAAGTTTAATAAGAAAATTTATGTTTTGTAACTTTGTCATTGTTTTGAGTTCCTGGTAGGGCAACTTATAACAGTAGGCCTACACCATGTATAGTGATAATATTTTATATGTAATGGAAAGTTATGGTCCAAATTTCATCCCAAAAGTCACCAATATCAAAATTCAGAATTTGGCTGATATGAACCCTAGATTGAGCATGAAACAAATCCCAACACGTTCTTCAAAGATTTGTAAGCGTTTTGAGAAAATTGACAAAATGTGTAATTTTCTTATTGCCTGTTTATTGGGATTGTCCAGTCCTGGAGGAAGGTACTTTTGCCTTCATTGTCTTAGTACGAGACCCAAACTTGTTCAAGCAAAAGGCAATTCATAAGGTCTTCATGAAATTGGTCATGGCAGTAACGAGTGGGCTGAAGCTGGTGATAATACTTCTGGTGGATGCATTCTTCGCAAGTATGAGGAGTGTATGGCATCACATACAAAGTACTTTGAAGGAGGTCAAGTTGATGTGTTGAACTATATTCATACACTCCGCGTGTGCTGCGTGTGTTACCTAACCAATCAGGACGCAAGAATATAAAGTACGCGGAGTGCAGTGGATTTTCACAATGCACTGCACTTGTTGCGTTCCGGTTTGCGTGGCGGGCATTTTATGCGTATGAATGTTTCATTGTTTTTGTCGGGTGATTATTTATTTAGTTCAGAGAAGATTTCAAAAGGCCTTATTTCTTTACACAAAAGATACAATATTATTTTTCTGTCGTGTATGAATTAGATTAATAAATTTGCATTCCATAATGCTCGTAAAATGAGACAAAATCAATGCACTTGCGGTAAATTTTGATTGCTGTCCAATGCACTCAGCCCCTATGGGCCTCGTGAATTGGACGCATCAAAATTGAACGCGCGTACATTGATTTTGTCTCATTTCATTCGCGTATGAAATGCGCATTTATTAACCTATAAATAACTGTACATAATATTCCATTAAATTTAGATAGCGGTGAGATTATCGACTCAATTTCCACAACACCCCTCCATGTCAGCTTAGGTGTGGGACTGGATTATGGCAATTTAATAGAAGACATGGTAGTCTGTATTGATGAACAAATAAAGGCTGCTGAAGGCATCACATCCAATGTCATGAATAACCTCTTGACACAGAGACCTGATATTTTGCAGCAAATTCAGCATTTCTAGTTAACCTTAAAGAACAGGTTGCTTACAAAGCAGAACAAGAGGTTCTACATGCATGCATAGTAAATTAACATGTGATTTATCTGCAAACATTTTGTCTGCCAACATCTATGTATAAACACGGTTCTTTTTATTCCACAGGAAGAAGAGGAAGAAGATGAAAGAAGAAGAATGGGCACCATGGAAGCACCCAATTTCCTCGTCCTCGTCTGACAGTGAAGATATATAAGTCGTCTCGCTGGACTGAAAATCAAGCTTACTAGCGCTATACATAACATTTACACAGAAATGACTCATATTGACCGGGAATAAATTTGCAATATATCTACATGTGATGGTGGTGTGACTATCCGGTGTTTTTTAAATCATACATTTGTACATGAGATGAGATTGTTGTACCAGATAAAAGACCAATTGAAGCGTTTGGAGATAATTGTTAATAACATATCGAGAGAGAAACAATTTTTTCAAAAATAATTTTGTTTACCCATCACACGTGTAGAAACAAGCTCATTTTAAGATTGAAACTAGAAACACTTTTTCAAATTAAGAGGCAGAATACAGGTCATTTCAACAAAGACAATAGAGCTTTTACAGACAAATCTAGGGATGCGGTGAACTTAAAATGTTACCACTGAATAAACACAAGTTATTCGGGAAGCAAATAACCAAACAGCAACTAGAGACAGTGCTCAAGAAAATTGCTGAAAACACAGGTATTTTCAAAGTAACACTTTGACAAAACGATGAATGACTTAACTTAAACGTGTGGTATATCACAGCGGGGCTTTAATCGGGCCTGACGTGCACAAAGTCCTGCAAACAGAGAGTATTGAGAATTTTGGGACATTTTTTGCCAACTGAGATTGAAACCAATACACATTTGGTGGCAACGCACAGAGAACAAAAGTTGTTGACCTGTTTTCAAAGTTTGCCAACTGCTATAAAATCTACACAAACAATGTGCCTTTATGTCGCCATGAAGTAGAACAATTATGTTTGAACTGTGCAGAGTTTGGGGCTTGGTTTCCCCTTAATTTCCCTGATGCTTCATTGAAGCCTATAAATTTCACATGTTGTTCATGGAGATGCCACACGGGGGTCAGGCGTCTAAGAACAATCAGTATGTTGACAGAGCAGGTTTCTGAAAGCATCCACCCATATATAAACAAGCTTGAAAGAATGTTCGCGTCTACTTAAGATAAACCTGCGCGACAAAAACTAACCTTGCACCAGCACAATCTCTTGAGTAGCGAGTAGAAATCTGAGTGTATTGTGACAATTCAAAGGGAAAAATTGTGTCATGTGATATTTAAGTTTCTTGCCCCGGGCGACACATGTACTAGCTACGCCGCTGATCATAATCACCTTAGACCATTAATAACGCAGAGTCAACCCTACATTCAAGATACCACCTATTTCCTACAAGTCAATGAAGGTCTCAAGAACACTCATTTTCCATTTCCTACCTGTACCCTACTATGCACTGCCGACGTGATGTTAAGAGACCATGTACTATTGCTGACACCACTTAGCCTACACCAGAAGCCAATTACCAAATAAAGATATTTTTCAATCTCTAAAGGATATGGTGAAGTAACAAGGGTAAACAACTTATAGATTGAAAACATTGTGGAAATATACCCGTGTTCTTGTACGTTTTAATTTTTATTACAACTAGCTATATTTTATTCTTTCAGATGAAGCACAAGAAAACGGTAGACGGCTAACAAAATTACCTCAAAAATGGGAAGCATTGGAAAGATGATCATATAGAAGATGACGCAGCAGCAAGAAGCGACAATGAAGACATGGGTAAGACAGATCATGTAAATTTAAGTACTGATGATAATGCTGACAACCATTGGTGACAAATGTTCTAGGCCTACTTCAGGTGCTAATACTCCCCCTAATAATTCAAATATCACTGATTTTTTCAAACCATCAAATAAAGATATGGTGGGGGTAACAAGGGTGTTCAACGTATTGATCCAAATGTCAATGATGTGTCCGGTTGTTCAACTGATTCTCCAGCTAAAACAAACAAATGTATCCTTTCACATGCTGCAGCGTGCCAAGAATACATTCGAAGAAAAAGATTTTAGTTGGAGATTAAATAAAGAAGTGCCAAACAACAGGTTCAATGCATGTGAGCTTCTTTATGATTTAAAACTATACAAAGATCTCAGAGATGGAGTGGGGGACATTTTGAACAGCACAGGGAGGATGTTTTTTTTAAAGAGATCAAGTCCGATATGAATGAAAGGGATTTTTTACGATTTGATCTCATATCTCCAGATCTCAGAGATCCAACAGGCCGTCCATATATTCTTGTTTGTGATTTACAGGTAGAGGATGTAATTCAAGAAATTGAGAAAGTAAGAAAGTATTACAAAGTAATCAAATTTCTATTTACATTCCGATGTCACAATTTGCGTGAGGCATGTACAATGTAGTTAATCCTCAAGGGGGGAAGGGGGGAAATGCTATCAAAATCTTAGACAATGACAAGTTTTGCAAGAGTATGAATAGCATCATCAGTCAAGAACAAAAATGATGAATTGTGTTTTAGTAAAGAAATTATCAAGGGGTTATACAAAACAGGGGTCCTTTCGGTGAAGAGCATCCAAACCACAAATCAATCCAAAAGGAGTGCACAATTTTGACCGAGATGGCTAAAGATCTACATAAAAGGGCGGGGGATCCTAAAGCAAAGTCACTATCAGCCCTAACTGTCACAGATATGCACAAGTTCCAAAAATTACTGTAGAATGATACCCAGAAAGAATTAGAGTATATATATGCATAATACAAGTCCTTTACCTACAGACAAATTTTGACACCTATGGCCATTTAATGACAGTTATATCAAATAATTCCTGCATGCACACATGTTTATTCAAAATATGTAGCATCAATCTTGAAAGTTCTTCAAATGGTTTACTCATTTGTAAGCAACTACTATATCTGTTGCAAAATTTAAAGTGTAGAGTCTTTCAATTAAAGGACATCGTCATAATAGCTAGGGCATGCTGCATGATACCCTCGTTTGGTTGAAATCGATCATTGTATGCCAGAGTAATGAGACATCAAAGTGTTGCCAGAAGAAAGAAAGAAAGAAACATGTGAAAAACAATACCCTGCCAAAGCCTTTGGCAGGGTAAGGAATACGTCATGGACCAATTTATAGATGCAGTGAATTTTGAGTGACAATTACCTGCTACCCTACAACTCATACCCTTTCAGTACAGGAAATTAATCATTCTACATGGATTGACACTGTCCTCCCCACTTTTAATGAACTCTTGGAATCCCCTGATAATGATAATGATAGCAAGGACAAAGTTGTTTTCTCTCTGCAATTTCCTACAACTTCAACACCATCACAGACCCCTCAACCTGTAACATCATGTTCTACATGTATACAAATTGTAATAATGTCTGATGCCCAAACACAGACTGAAAATATTATGACTGTATCAGCTGTTTGTCAGACATCAGCTGATGATGATACATACCAAGCACCTGCAACTTGTACTGTCTCTGCATGTCCTTCATCAGAGAAAACCCCATCTAAAGTGGATTCATCGGAATTAACTCTACATTTTAATGTTTTAGAAATAGAAGATGTACCTGACATCCAGAATGATCTTGATGACTTTCCCCCAGTCCCCCTCCCATGGATTCCAACCCCAAAGCCAAAATGTAAACTACAACCAGTACCACAGAAACTGACCAAGGCAACCATGGATACATCATCACATCCTAAGCCAGTCCCCAAACAAATTAGTCAAGAGACTAGAAAGAGGCACACGATCTTGATCATCGGAGACTCCATCCCTAAACACCTTGATGGACGGAGAATGTCACGGAGATGTAGAGTTGTCAACCGATGCATTCCTGGCAGTCGCCTTGAGCAATGGATTATGCTGGCCCCAGCCATAATTAGAGAGGAGCAGCCATCATCAATTATTATTCATTGTGGAACAAATAATGTGCACAAACTATTGACTAATGAAGCTGTGAATTTGTACCATCATTTGATTTCTTCTATTGTTCATTTAGACTCTACTATTAATATTGCTATTTCTTCGCTGACATTTCGACAAAACTTTGAAACTTATCCTTGGATTAAGGAATTCAATGGACGAATGTTGAAACTATGTTCTGCAAATAACTGGATTTATATTGACAATGGACATATTACAATGTCAGAGAATGGAAATTTACTTGCATCACATCTTGCTCGCGATGGACTGCACCTATCAAGGGCTGGTGTTTCCCTCCTAGCAAGGAACTATATTTCTTACATCAGAATGATTTCTAGCCAGGATTTTCAGATGATTTTGCCACCTTGGAAGATTCCATAAATGTTACCAAAGACTCATATATAAGAACTGTAAGCAATGTTAATAAGTTAAATTTGAATGACTTTACAAAAAAAGTAAGTGAATATTCAAATAATTTTGTTAATCTCCATTCTGCAAACAAGGTTAGTAATAATATTTCTAAAACAAATTCTCATTATATTAAACCCAGTGATGTTTTTTGTGGTTCCTGTAGGCGTAAAGTTCAACATTCTTGTATATCTGTCTCATGCTCTAAGTGCACTCTTGATTTCCATGAAAATTGTATTGATATTGAAGCTGTCAAAATGTCCAAAAAATGGTGGTGTGATCAGTGCTTTACCAAAACCACCTTAGATAAATTACCTTTCGGAGACACTTTTATTGATCAGAATTGCTTTTATGGAAAAGGTGTTAAAATTGCTCACCTTAATATACAGAGCCTACGCTATAAACTAGATCATGTTAAGCTGTTTCTCTATGACAATGATATTGACATATTATGTATCACTGAAACTTGGTTAAATAGTGATTTCAATGATGATTTTATACAAATTGATGGATATAATGTATGTAGACTTGATAGGACCCACAAAGAACATGGTGGGATTGTGTGTTATATCAAAAATTGTATTTCTTTTAAACAAATTAATAATTTTGATAATGATCTAATTGAGGCTCTATGGATTGAAATCAACCTTCCTCAAACAAAGCCTATTTGATCAACTCCAGATCTTCTTTCCTTGCTTTTGCAATTTTCTATGATCTACTAAAAGCATTAATTTGCAAACTTCTGAATCTCTTTCTACTTAGAATAGCAAGTCTTAATCAGATATGGAGCAGGACACTGGCGGGCAAGTTGAGAAATAACAATTCTGTTGATTATGTCAACAAACCACCGTGCGTCGATGACAAAAACTGGTCCTAATTTTGAGTTATTACCCATAATACCCATCAAAACTACTATCTTCCGGTTGTCATTAGAAATGGCAAATGTAAAGTTTCTAGGTGGGTTTCCCTTAGGTGCGTACCATTCAACATGATTTGTACCTTTCATAATGAAAAGAGGTGCCTAACCACTTTGTGGCATGTGTTGCGCTGCAAAAACGTAAAAGGACCACAGCAAGTCAAACAAAAAAAAAGACATGTTTCTGGGCAGATGCTACCAGTCCAGGAGGCGTATTCACCCGAAAAGCAAGCAGGGCTGATACCAACTCACCCTACACCTCAACAACCTGGAGAGCTAATGCTGGAAAACCAGATACCGCATTCACCCCAAAAGCAGTCGGGGCCAATGCAGCAAGACATGACTATCAGATCACCTGAAAAGCAAGCAGGGCCGATACCAAAACACAAGAGGGTGCATTCATCCCAACAACCTGGAGAGGTAATGCTGGAAGACCAGATACTGCATTCACCCCAAAAGCAGTCAGGGCCAATGCAGCAAGACATGACTATCAGATCA
>JXSR01S022541.1:1417-13219 GCA_000969725.1 Ophiothrix spiculata
GAAATGTGTTCCTTGGGATGTTACTAAGCACATTAAAGTGAAAAATCAGACTTGGCAAAAAAATTGAAGTAGATGACAACTGCTGCCTGACTATTCAAGCCCATGGCAAGATGGCGGGTGATGTTTCCCCATTCAGGTGCTGGTATCAATATGTCATAAACTCTATTTTAAAATTTGCGACTTTCCTCTCATTTTGCCAGAGCACCACTCATGTATGTAGGAATTGTAACTTTTACTTGCAGGCTTGTTTAGAACCAAAGTTGTTAACTTCATTTATAACAGAGAGCAGTTCATCGATTGTATACAATGAAAATTTGCTAAATTTATAAGATATGTTTTCCAAGATACCATAGATACCTTTCCTTGACCAGTGTTACCTCAGATTCCGCTATGCTATTCCTGCAAACTCTGATCTCAGCATTCTTTTCTACACCTCTCAATCCGGTTCTTGGCAGTGCAATATTTATCACATCCTATGTGAGACCTATGAAGTTCTGGGAAAGAGATTACAAGTAAGTAGCAAGCGGCATTTCAAACATGCTGGAAACCTGGGTGATAACAGGGATGTGCCGCAAACTCTGGTATGAAAGTCAGGCTGTCTTGTATGCGAATGGGTCCTTTTCTTTTGCAAAATGTGTCATTTTGATGGGTCTGTTTGCTTGCTTTCACTAATGACCAGCCTGTGTGGTCAATTTCCTTGCAGGTGTGAAATTTATAATGCAAGCAGGCTTATAAATTTACATGATACCAAGACACTAATGTTGTGTCTCATCTTTGTATTTTCAGTACTAAAAGAGTGGATCATTCAAATACAAGATTATCGACGCAACTAGATAAAAATCCAGGTAAGCATCATACCGGTTTTTTTTAGTCATATCATTTAGTCGTGATTTTTTAAAATTTTGAAACAGACACTTTAAACATTTTGCAAATACAGTTTTGACCTCAATATATTGAGGCAAGATATATAGACAGGTCACACAGGCTAAAACCAGCAAATAAGATATATTCCCAGGGGAGGGCACTCATACATATTGGTTATATGGGTATGTGCCGCTTTGGAGACCCCCTTTTTCACAGCAGATCACCGTTATAACTCTGCATTTTCCTGAAATCGCTGTTCTCAAGACTCCTCGAACAAAGTCGTCCGCTCTCTTTCCGCTCCCTACATGTTGTTCATTAGCAGTGTGTTTAGGGTTCTAAAAATGCTGATTTTTAACAAAAAGGGTTGTTTTTTTAAACAAAATACAAAATGTCTGCATAAGGTGTGTTTTACCTATAATCTTGACCAATACAGTGAAGACTCTACTTTTGCACTGAACATCAGTTCCCAAGACCCTACATTTTTCATAATTAAAGAGTTCTCAAGACCCTTCCATTTTGCATGGCTTCTCAGCTCCCTAGCCTCCAAAATTTGATATCGGGGAACACCACCGTCAAAAAATAAAGTGAGTGCCCCCCCCCCCCCTGGGATATATTCCTCCCTTATCTCTACAAGAAATATGCACCTGTTTTGCAAGGTTTTATATCTTTCACCATCAGACACAATATCACAGAATGTTGATAGAAATTTGACCAGAAATAAAGTAACTCTAGATATTTTGACTTGATTTCAGGCGCTGATGACAACAACCTCAATTCCATTTTCTATGAGCATCTAACCCGGTCTCTCCAAGAGAGCCTGTGTGGTGATTTGACTATGGGGCGATGGGGCACCGTTATGTCTGGCGACTGTTATATCTTGGCATCAGATTATCTCAATGCATTAGTACATATCGTAGAAATGGGCAATGGCCTGGTCACATTTCAACTCAGAGGATTGGAGTTCAGAGGTAGGTTACGACTTGTTGGTTTTTATCCCTGATAGCTTCATTGGCTGTTATATTAAGGATGATCACAGAGATTAACAGAAATAACAGCAGATAATGGATAGAATGATACAAGGAATTAGCTTTGTATTGCAACCCCCCTAAGGTTTTTTCCCGCTACATAAAAACGCAAAAGCAACCGACCCCAGGCATTTGGGTAATCTCTTTGACATCCTTTGCGGTCATTTTGATGAAGGTTGGGTTAGGGTAGGCCATCAAAGTTGGGGTGTTGGGAGGGGTTTGTGAAATCCTGGATATTTTTAAGTCACCATTTTGAAAAATATATGCATGCTATAAGACTCAAACTTACAAGACATGTTAGAATCATCATTTCCTTTCTTTATTAGCAAAAAAACACAATGAAAATCCGATATTTAGAACTTTAATAGCAAAATTTTGATTTTGGATGCCATTTTTGCCAAAATGCAATTTTGCATGATTTTCCTATCCAAAAGTATTTATGACGTCATAATTATGTAACGCCTTGGCCAATTCGATGATCTTGGTCTCGTTGGATAGGGGAGGATCATATCTATCTATTAACCCTAACACTTTTGACCACTTTTTCGTTTAAAACTATATCCTCGGAAATCCGCAAGTCATAAATGGCGGATTTTCACCTGGATTCAAACCCACAATCTCCCGTTTTCCGGTCCAATTATCACTGTCAAGCCACTGAGCAGGCGCCGCCATGGCAGCGATTTCATGATCATAGCTAACTCGGGTCTATGACGTATTTGGACTTAGGCGAATTTCTTAACTTTGTGGAATGGGATATTGTGAGATTCAATGGAGTTAGGGTTAGTAGTTCAGATAACCAAGTTCATAGGGGGTTCCGTTCCAAAATATTAGGTGGGGTTGCAACAACCCCCCTTCAACAGAGTTTGTATTACAAAAAATAGCTTAGGAAGACAAGAGTGAAAATAGGCCATTCAGTCATAGATATAAAGCTCCAGTATGTCTGTGGTTAACATTAAAAAATTGGTCACACTTGTGACATTGGTCATGTGTACTTTATTCACTCACATACGGTCACACATGTGCCTTAACCTAAGGTCCAAGTCCCATGAGAATTCACTTATGTAAATTAATGAATTTGCTCACCAATTTTACAATTTAAAGTTATGGGCTATTTATTACCTGAAAAACAACTTTCTTTGCACATTTCTTTTATGTGTGATGACATTTTGATTTATTTTAACCTAGGAACATATTGCCAACAAAGAGAAGTAGAAGCAATAACAGAAGGCGTGGATGAAGATGATGGTAGGGCTCTCAATTTGTACAATTATCGTTCTGTGTAAAAATCATGTATGCTAAGCAATGCACATACATGTAAAGGTTTTACAATTAAAGTTCTCATACACAAAAGGGCTAAGCAATTTAAGAGGTGTGATGACGAAATGAGCAGAAATGAGTTTCATGGACAAGTCAAACATAAATTTAAAACATTGAAACTTGCAGATTGTAAAAGCCGACATTTAAGTTCAAAGTATAATTTGATTTTTTTTATTTGATTTGATAAGATTAAATTGGATAAAATTGAAATAGATACCTTTTCAGAGTCATTCTCTTTGCAGCACGTAGCTTTTCAGAGTCATTCTTTTGCAGCACTTAGCTTACGTGCTACGAGCTGCAAAAAGAATGACTCTGAAAAGGATCTATTTCAATTTTATTATCATGAGTCCAAAATCAGTATACACACTGCTATTAAATTGGATCTCAGAATGTAATACAGACTTCAGCATTTTTCTTTGTTTATGTTAGGTTGTTGTTGTTGTGAACCTGGACACCTTCCTCATTTCTTGTCGGCAAATGCAGCATTTAGCCAGCGTTGGTTAGCGTGGGAAGTGACAGCCAGTAAATATGTATTGCAAGGCTATAGCATCTCAGATAACTGTGCTGCCTCAATGCTGCAGGTCTTTGATCTACGCAAGATACTCATCACATACTATGTCAAGGTAAGAATACTCCACTTTGGTCTGAACGAGGGTGTGCGGCTCGGACCGTGGAACCCTAACCAATCTCTAAGGGTAATGTTTGAGAAAAAGTGCACCCATGTTTAGGGATTTTGCTCCAAAAATAAGCTGATTGTTGCGAGTCTAGAAAATTTTCATTTTTGGGGGACCATTTTAGCGTTTTTTCTTGAAAATGTGACCCATGTCTATGGATTTTGGTGATAAAAATGGGACCCATGTTTAGGGATTTTTTTGTAAAAACTAACCCATTTCAGCGGCACATCCCTGTAAACCTTATATATGTGAGTACCCCCACGCCACGGTCCAAGTCTACGTATGATTAAAGACATTAACAATGATCCACTTAGGTACGAAAACTTGTGAAAAAAAGACCTTAATGGAATCCAAACAAAAAATCATATCATTTGCTCTAAAAAGACAGCATCAGCTAAATTCATTTTTAAGGTTCTGTCAACAGTGTTTCTAGTTTCCCAAAGTTTTAGTTTCCAAATCATTACGACTGTTGATTTAAAAGTGAATATTATTCTTAAAGAAGGTAAAACATACTCAAAACATGATCTCTTCACTAACATATATTTGTTGTAACAAAGAAGTTTATATTTAGAGAATTTATTTCTAGAAACAATATCACTGATATTTTTACTTCTCTGGAGATGTGAAAATTCAAAGCACAAATAATGGTCTGTTTTACTATAAATGTTGTTTAAAAAGATTGGTTATAGATATTAGTTAGTGGTAGGTAGTACTTTCTAAAAAAATCCAATAAAATCAGTAAGTATTGGGGAAAGTTGGAACTTCACTTTGGTGATCGTGGCTAATGCCTTTAAGTAAGGACCGTATCTGTTTCACAAATAATAATTATAGAGTTGGCTCATGACATGACAGGAAACCATCCGGCAAGAACGTTAATGCCCTGCTTAATAGCATTATTCAGTCTTATAAGATTGTTGTATTTTTGAGGTGAATAAACTGTTCTGTTCTGTTATAACGTAATGATGACTTGAGTTACTGTTAATGACCTTGGCATGACATGCTTTTGAATATCACACATATTTTAAAAACACAATGCATGTGTTCAAGGATATCATGGGAATCGTGGTTTAACAAAACACACCGAAGTGTCTTGCAGGCATGAGAATTTCCCGCGGTTCCGCGGTTTCCCGCTTTTTTGAAGTCAAAATGTGACCTCTTCGAGTTCAATGTGAATCCGGTGTAAAATTTGGGGGGTAAGGGTCGATATATCAAGACTTGGTTGATCGATTTTTAAGAAAAGTGCAAGTAATATAGTAAATGAAACTAATTTCAACCAATTTTTGTTAGAAATGTGGCATTAATTTGTGAGAATTTGTAGATTGGCAAATTGCCTATTATGTCTGTATCTCAGCTTGTGAGAGGGTTATGATGTAGCATTTGTACTGATGCAAAAACGTGAGAGGGATCTATTCCCATATGAAAGAAATGATTTGACAGAAACTTTTTGTCCGTAAATGGTCAGATTAATTCTTTAATCAGTAAGCGGTCACTGTTTTTACTTTCGTATGATTTTCAAACTTAAATTGTACTTTGATATAAAGGAAAAAAGTAGAACAGATTATTCTTCATAGTATATATAGCAAGATACCAAAAGTTATTTTTTATTTCTTGATTTTTCCAGAGCATTATTTATTATGTTGTGCGATGTCCTAAGCTGGAACAGTGGTTGAATGATGAAGCCATCAAGACAGCACTAGAACCATGTACAGCTGAGAACTATTCTGACTGTGATCCAACATTCAACCACAAGATTGATGAAGATTACGACCCCAGTCTATGTGGCATATCACGGGACAGCTTCTGTAATTGTTATCTAGGGTGGATTCAACATTGTGCTAGTCGTAGGCAACAGGTAAGACCACATGATTGATGAGGATTATGACCCCAGTCTATGTGGCATATCACGGGATAGCTTCTGTAATTGTTATCTAGGGTGGATTCAACATTGTGCTAGTCGTAGGCAACAGGTAAGACCACAAGATAGATGAGGATTATGACCCCAGTCTATGTGGCATATCACGGGATAGCTTCTGTAATTGTTATCTAGGGTGGATTCAACATTGTGCTAGTCGTAGGCAACAGGTAAGACCACATGATAGATGAGGTGTAAAGTGGACTCTTGTGTACATGAATTACAGCAGGTTACGTCAGAGTTGATTCACTTTTGGCAAAACCGTATTTTAAATTAAATTTCTCAAAGGAATGATTTCGAGTCAGAAACCCCAAATCCACATATTGGTATCTGGGTATCTCAATTTGCTATTACTAAAGCAACAAGGTGCATTTGTTGAGACTAAATAACTCCTTAAAAGGATAAAGCTTTGAACATTCAGCAATAAATATGCCCATATTTGGCAAGCTAAGAACATAATGAAAATTTTGATACCAAAAGCACATGGATGTGTAATGGTACACAGTCAAACAAGCTCTGGCAAAATGAGTGTAAACTTGAGCTTACTTGGAAAACACGGTGGATTTACGTGAATGATATGCTGATGCTGGAATGGACCTATTCAAAATAATCATCAAATTTGCCTATTGAGAATGTGTGTTTGCACATGCACATGAAAAGTAATTTTCTTGACAGAATGTACTATTTCTAGCCTGTATCTCGGAATGTGGTTTTCTGACTTAAGGTACCTTTTCCTGTTATGCGTCACATATATGTTGCATATTTTGATTATTATAACTAACTTTCTCTTACAGGATATAGAGAGTGGTAAAGACTCAGATCTTGTGACCTTGTGTTTTGCTACATGTGTGTTAGGTAGGAGGGCACTAGGTACAGCTTCACATCATCTATCAGCAAGGTAAGTATGTTCAGTTTGCAAAGGTTGTCACAGAGAGGAGACATTAGGCATAAGAAAGTCACACATAAACTAGCCAGGGGCCGATTTCACTAACATTTAGCGATTGTCGTTAACCCGGTTTTGATCGCTATCTCCATATCATTTTTAGAGTTAGCGATCATAACATGAGTTAGCGATCACCTCAGAATGGTAGTGAAATCGGCCCCTGGTCTATAAGTTATTCTTTTTGACACAGGTTTACATATGTGTGACAAGTCATTGCGTTGAAATTCATAGACAATTCCTATAATTGGCTTATTTCTGTTATTGAGGATGAATCGGAAGCTTAAAAAAGAGTCAAACATGGCTATGTCATCAAATACCAGACACCTGGATCTTAAGGTTGTAGAAATAGAAACTTAGAGTGGGCTGTACGAAATGTTAAATACCTCAAGTTTTTGGTTAATTAGCCAGCCTTTATCTTTCAGACTGACAACCAAAATTAAACATTAGTTACCTTCCAGACACTAACCTAAAATTGTATCAAATGCTGGCAGTAGTTTGTTTGAATTATAGATTACTAAGTAATAAACAAATGTCTTATTTTTCTTTATTTCAGCATTCTAGAATCGTTTCTCTTTGGCCTCCATGCTCTATTCAAAGGAGATTTTCGTATAACCTCGCCTAAAGATGAGTGGGTCTTCAACGATATAGAATTAGTCCGGCGATGTGTGGCGCCAGGAGTGCGCATGTCCCTCAAGCTACATCAAGATCACTTCACTTCACCTGATGAGTATGAAGATCACTGTGCATTGTACAATGCCATCACAGCCCATGAACAAAACCTAGTGATCGCTCATGAAGGTGACCCAACCTGGCGTAATGCCGTGCTATCTAACACGCCATCATTGTTGGCTCTCAGGAATGTATTGGATGAGGGAACCGATGACTATAAGATCATCATGCTGAATAAGAAGTTTCTCAGCTTTAGAGTGATCAAGGTAAGATTGATGCAAGGTTATATGTGACCCGTCATATTGAAAAGTACACTTAAGGGTCCCAAAATCAAAATTGATTTTTGGTCTCATCTTAAAGCTGAGATTTTAAGCTTCAAAATGACACCTTTTGTTTATTGTATGTTTCGGTTGCAAAGTTGCATCCAAATTGGCAAAGGCTGATTCGAAAATCTATAGTTCTGAGAAAATTGAGTTTAATTATTTGGTACTAAATAAAACTTTAAATGGAGAGATGATTTTTATCTTGGTATAGAATACATTTTTCTTAATATTGGATGCTAAAACCTGATTAATATGATAGAATACACTTCAAAAGTAATGTTTCTGATGAAATTTGATATTCGACCTTGGACGTGATTTTTGAGTATGCTCAGCTTCAATGGCCCGTATCTTGTAATTTACTATGCTTACCTAAAGGTACCTTTTGATATGCTCTGTTAAGAATGGCACATATGTCGTACTTTTCCTAACCCATATGTGTGTCTTATTTAATGATCTTAGATACACATAATTAAATTGTTAGGGGAGTTCTGAACATTTGCTCCCAAATTGTTCAAGTGATTTATCCCCCAAATCAATATCTTTTAATCCAAGTGTTTTAACCTGAAAATCAATTTCTTTGAATCTAAATCCTTTCCAGTATTTTTTCCATTTGTTTATGATACCACATTTGCAAATTGCAGGTCAATCGTGAATGTGTGAGAGGTTTGTGGGCAGGACAGCAACAAGAACTTGTATTTCTACGCAATCGAAACCCTGAACGTGGCAGCATTCAGAATGCTAAACAAGCCCTCCGTAACATGATCAACTCCTCATGTGACCAACCCATCGGTTATCCTATATATGTTTCACCCCTGACCACATCTTACGCTGACAGCAGTGAACAACTCGGTCAGGCAAGCATCATAGGGGGACCATTAAGCTTTAATAACATCAAGGACTGGGTGATCAAGACATGGACACGCACCAAGGTCAGATGTGTGACCGGATGCAGCAGTGGCGGCACAGGGACAGATGGCGGGGACAAGGACGACGGAGACAATACCACTGTTGGGGGAGGCAGCATGAATAGGGATCAACCACAAGGTATTCAATACGTTTCATATGACCCCAAGCTGTTTTGCCTAAGTGCGTGTTCATGGTCATGAATATATGCTTTATACGATTATTCATGACTATTATGTGTGAACACAGCTTAAGATACACAATAGTACTTTGTGTATGATTGTTGAATATGGTTTGCAAGGACAGTGTCATCTCTGAACCAAATATAATTGTTATAGCTTTACAGCTTGCAAGAATCAAATTTACTTGAAGAGAACACTTACTGGAAGAAGAAAATCATTTCTTTTATAAACAACACCAGATTGCAGATTGCACTCTCATTCAGTTAATAGTGTTGGAGACAGTTGCAAATCTCCAAAATATCTACATCTTAATAATTATGTGACAAGTTGTCAAAGCATTATCATGCTATGATGACTGGTGGCACCATTTGAAACACAGATGTTTGAAAATCATTATTGCATCTAATGTATACCGACTATTGCAAGAGGCAGAAAATAAATAAGTGGCTGCACGTAAATTACCGGAAACCAACTCATGAGCTTAAAATAATTGGTTCATATGATCAATGTTACAGACTTCTTAGGCTTGGCGTCAACAGACATTCGCTCACCTGGGTGAAATTCGCTAACCGTACCAAGAAATCTTAGCTCCAACGTGAAGCGACATTCGCTACACTTTCAGATTGAATTGGAGCGAAGATCGCTTCGAATATTCTTGGGTTTATTCAACAATTATAGCACTACTACTTGTGCGAGTGACATTCTCATTCATCAATTGAAATGATGTTCGCGTAATGAGAGCGAAATTCTCTCTCTGTTTTAGTGAATGAGTAAGAGCGAATACCAAGAGCAAATCTCACTCAGCCGAGCAAATGTCTTTTGACGTCAAGCCTTAAGAGGCAGGAAATAAATACACTGTTGCAGACGACTACCTGCAACTTACACATAAGACAATATACGCCTAAATTGACATTTAACTTGCTGATTATTTGTTATTATTTTAATTTACACACCCGCTCTAGAGTATTTCTGCACAATTAAAACATTCAAAAACCTTGTTTTTTTATATTAAATGACCTAGAATCATCAAAGATTCATACTAGTATAGGTAACTTATCTATTGGATATGAACAATTTTTTTTTTAATATTTGATCTTCCATTGCTATAAAAATGGCTGATTTAATGGATCATAGACAAATACACCACAAGTACAAATCTCATTACTATGTAACTAATCAATTTTTCATAACCTCATTATTACCTTGAAACAGGATAGAATATTTTCAGGTTGTAAGTTTTGAAACAAATGCGCAGAAATGTATATAAAGTCAATTTATTATGTTCAGACGAAAGTAGTAATATGCATTACATGCAATATTTTCAAATGCAATGAATCCAATTCCCCAATAGTTACTTCGATAATTATACAAAATATTTGATAATTATACAACATCTCCTTTAGAGATATGACTGAATAATTATACAACATCTCCTTTTGAGATATGACTGAATAAAGGTTTTGTGCGGAAATACTTTGGAGCGGTAGCGTAGATTTATTACTTCCTACTTTCATATTTGATATTGAAATTAATCACCTGTCTGTTCATTTGCAGTTCCCCCAGGAGGAGATGGCTCAGGTTATTTCCCACCCCACCTACTGCTAACAGGCCAAGGACAACCTGATCACCCATCTCTGCTACAGACTCCGGGTCACAACAGACACAGTCTAACATCTAGTACAGGGTCAGGATCACTTGGCAAGGTGTCTATGGGAAGAGTGCCTCTTGCTAGCTTAGGGCTTCTGGGAGACTCAGGGATTACCAAAGATATTTGTATTGCACACAGAGTTAGGGTAAGTATGTCAGGAAGGAGCATTTCCTTTGTCTGTAATCAAGGTCTGTCTTCTCTCTGGCAGCCGCCGTTAATAAACCATCTTATATAGCCCACATTATTTACTCCTGAAAAAGGACTTTTGTAAGTCTAGCAAGATGTTTAAGCACTAGGCCAGTATTCAAGTAAGGAGTTTAGCTAAACCACGGTTTTACTTCTCCTCAACAGCATGGCTCATTGAACTGTTCCACTTGAAAGCTGCAATGGTGCGTATCGTTCCTGGACAGCTTAGGCTCAGTTAAACCGTGATTTAGCTAAACACTTTTCTAGAATACAGGCCTTACTGTTCTTCCCTGCATTAGACAATGCTATCGACTCTCTCTCTTCACAGCAGTAAACATTTCTGTTTTATATCAGAGTGTACCATGTCACTCTGCAAGTTCAACGTATGTAACTCTTTAAAGATACTGCACTCTATTTGGTAGCACTTTTGTTGAGTATGTTTGCTATGTTGTTTCATTCCCAGTTTAATTCATCTCAAATGTGTGAGGATATGTTGTGACGAAAAGACAAAGTAATTGATGTATTGTTGTTTGATTGTGACAAACTAGACAATACTTTGGCTTTAATACATACAATTTGCATCAGTAAATTGACTGATTTGGGGTAAAATTGTAAGGAGAGGGATACAACACTATCAACTTCGGTGCACACCGTAAATAGAAGTACTTGCAATTTGGCAACCGAGACAATTTTAGTTATGAAGTTGAAAAGAAATTATATGAAATTTGTTTTTCAATGTTAAACCAGTACCATAAATTCTTTGTTTCAGATTATCGACCCAGGTCTAGTGTACAACACTCTGAATACCAGTAAATTTGTGATGTGGCCTGATGAGAACACTAAACAAAATGGCGGTCGTAATGGATGGAAAGGCTGGGAACCTGAAGAAGGGATGGAAGGCACGGTGGTGCACTCATGGATACCGTGCCATCGAGAACAACTACGCAGATCACATATGGACAAGACTATCTTGCTGGTACAGATAGAAAATAAATATGTACCTATCAATGAACTTGGTGTGCTAGATTTAGGAGCAGAAGTATGACATTGCAGTTCAGAAGGAAGAGAACGTATACAGCATGCTCAGGAAAGGTGTCCCACATCCTGGAAAACAAAGATTTTGTCGTAAGAAGTGTGTTTAATCTGAAGTATAGCA
>JXSR01S022542.1:8699-26889 GCA_000969725.1 Ophiothrix spiculata
TTTTGGGGATATTGGGTATGTGCACTTATGCGCAGGTTTTATTGCAGAGCTTGCTTCTGGCTGTGCCACAGCACAGCCAGATATTTCGGGTAAGTTTTGACTAACTTTTTATTTTCAAGACAAAAAATTGCTCGAGAAACACAAGCCAAAAAAACAGCACAGCCAGATATTTCGGGTAAGACAAAACTAATGTTAGTTTAGTTTTATTAAATCAAAATTCATAATTTACCACCAAAAGGTATGAAAAGAACGGGTATGAAGTGACCAAGCCAAAGCCTAAAGGGATGAAAGTGAACGGGTATGAAATGTCTAGGATTCATGATCTAAACCTGTGCTGTAAAATAAAAGTGCAATTGTTGTACAGCTGGAGAATTCATGAATTAAACCCAATTTTAGAATTTAAATACTTACCGACTGCTGGTGCATCATAGAGATCGCCAAGCAAAATCTCAGGGGCTGAGTATGCTAAACTTCCGCATGATGTTTCCAACTTTTCACCAGGTCGATACAAATTGCTAAAACCAAAATCAGTCAGTTTAACAACACCTTGCTTTTTGAAAAATATTACATTTTCTGGCTTCAAGTCCCTATGAACAACGTGAAGTTTATGACAGTATGAAATAGCTTGCACAATTTGTTTAAAATAATATCTTGCCAGGTCTTCATCCAGACCATTTTCATGCTGCATAATATAGTCATACATGTCACCGCCATCTCCAAGTTCTAAAATCAAGTACAATTTGGTCTGTGTATCAATTACTTCATAAAGACGTACAACGTTTGGATGTTGTACTAATTTCATACACCGAACCTCCTGAAAGAGATGGGCTCGCGAAACCTCATCTAGTTTGTTTTTATCGATAACTTTGACAGCTACCTTTTGCCCTGTGAAAACATGTTTTGCAAGCTTTACAATAGCGAAATGACCTCGGCCTAACGTTTCTTCGAGATCATACAAACCGGCGATTTTTCCGTCGTAACTGCCACGAAGACTCGCCCCACTCATCATGAACAATAAATTAAGCTTTCAGTGATTATCCATTTTGAAAATTGAGTAAATTCCAGCTGTCTACAATCCCAAATTGATATGAAACATGTACGACTCAATACCGGTGTTTTGCCCCAGCAGTGTGTAAATTTTCGCCGATCATGGACGTCAAGATGTTTACAAGTGCGCAAGATTATCGCGCAGATCAATATCACCTCCTATAGCCCATAAAACAGTACATTTGATTGGTCAAAAAAGTTTCTAATTGCAATCATATGTGAAATCAATGGTCCAATCGCGTGAATCGTATCTCACACTTATTTTCTCAGCAGAGGGATAAAATGTAAACACTGGAACCAGAGGTAGTCGGACACCAGTCAATTATGAAGTTGATAGGAAATAATGTATAACGGTCATATCGTGAACAAAGACCATGATAGAAAAGCGGTTGACTTACGAATTAAAAAGCCTATACCGGAAATCAGTGATTTCCGGTATAGGCTTTTTAATTCAAATCACTAATTTACTGGTACACACATAAGGCCAAAAAAAATTGTTGTGTTATACACAAAAAAATACAAAACAAAAAAAAAATAGTGTCGGGAAAGCCTACCCAATTTTGCTCAGATTGGGTGTTTTTTGAGAAAATATTTTGAAAATAGTGGAAAATGCACCCAAAGTTCATAAATTAGCTGCTTTAAAAAAAATATTTAAAACAAATCAAGTTTCCGACCGATCGACTCATTTTTTCAGAAATTCCACAAGAGGGCAACAATATTTTTTTCTTGGCCTACGGAACGGTTGCCTGCGGAGTAGAAATGCAGTCACCCAGGGAAACTTGAAGTTGAACTAAGACCCTTAAAATGGTGTCAAGTTCAAATTGTTGGGGTAGGGGTGATCAAGATTAGTAGTTCAGCGACTCTCAGTACACGTCAACTACAAAGAGAAGAACCAAGTTATCCCGCCAATTAAGTTTGCATGAAATCAATATACTAGAAATTTGGATGGGGTCTTCATACAGTCACTATAGTAACCTTGATCAAAGAGAAGAACCTAAGTTATTTTTGCATGAAATCAATATACTAGAAATTTGAGAGAGGGTCTTTGAAATGCAGAACCAAGGGAAAAACTAAGACCCTAGTGTAAATGGTGTCATACCAATTTTTGGGGAGGAGATTTGGTATATCATGGATGGGTCCCTTTTTCTCGAAAATTGGTATTTGGGTATAACCTGGGTATAACCCAGGCTTTCTATATATTGAGCCTGTACTTCTTTTGATCATCTTACTTATAATAATCATGATCAAGCCCGTAGCCAGGGGGTGCGGTGGGGGCGTCGCACCCCCCAAATTTGACAATGTACAAAAAAGGTCCACAAAAATTCACTAATTGACCACCAAAAGAACACCTAAAGCACCAAAACAAGCAAATGTAGGTCGTTTTTTAATAAAATACTACACAAAATGCTTGGAAAACTGCTAAAAAACTACTACAATTATTTTAGGGTCGACCAAAACGAAATTTTCCCCCCTGAAGGTCCACTTTTTGAAAATCCGCACCCCCCTTGAAAAAATCCTGCATGGCTACGGGCCTGATCATGATACAGTGGAACCTCGTTAACACAAAATCACTTGGGCCACTGAGTTTAGTTTGGGTTATCAGGATTTTGTGTTATCCAATTGATTTCATATAGGAAATCAAAACTTGGGTTGGGGACCCAACAAACATTTTGTGTTTTCAGGGTGTTTGTGTTAACAGATTTTGTGTCATCGAGGTTCCATTGTAATTAGCTAGAAGCCTCGACCATAAATCCTCCTCGACAAACTTGTGACCAAAAGGTGAACACACTAAATTTGGCTACAAAAGATGTCTATAGCTATAATTATAGTCATATCAATAATTACACTGAGCTGAATTGAAGGTGCTGAATCCGCGCCGCATCATGTAAAATGTTAAGTCTTGAAACATGATAACTTGACACAAAAAATAAACAAACAAACAAAATACAGTATTTTAATTTCTTTGGTCATTTTGCTGCTTTTGTATACCTCCGACTTTGCACTTGACATCAGATTCACCATGGTAATCTGATAAAATCCAGCTTAATTCTGAGCTATTCAAAAGACCTTTTTCATAACGACGTAAAAATAAAAAATTAAATGGGTCAAAATCGCAAATTGTTTGCAAAATCAGCTTATTTTTGAGGAAAATCCTAAAACATGCATGACATGGCCATGGGTGCCCATTTTCTTAAAAACTACCAGATGGGTTAGGGTTCCGAGGTCCGGGCGGTACACCCCCGTACAGAACAAAGTTGAGGTACCCCTTCATATCCAAGTACAGGGCAGAAATAAGAACAAATAAGAAGAACAAACAACAATTCAAAACAAGTATGTTTCATATGAAGACAATTTCAATCAAAATGTCATGATGATAACATGTTTTAATTATCAAAACTGTCTATACACACATACCCATCTCCATACAAAAATATAAATAAGCCTAATGAATAAAAATTACTAGGACAGTGTACAAAAAATATCGTGCTAGGCTGGGAGTTACATTTTTAAGCAATGAGGTTCTGTACTCTGGATTTCCCCATTCAAGGATTTTGTTTTCAGCTGTAATATATCAAGCATTGTTGGCATAGTTTGAGATTTGAAGAAATTTGAGAAAAGGTTGAAATCAATTAAAGGTGTAGGTTCCTATTGTAGGATGTGTATAATTTACTTTAATAAACTGATTGACCATAACCTCTGAAATGCATTGTGCAATGTTTCAACCTTAGCTTCTGTCTTGTTTTCTCTTGAGAGGCAGAATAAAGTATGTAACCCTGGGGATGAGGCTGTTATGTAAATACAAAAGAAATGGAAAATATGTTTACCAATTAATTTTACATTTTGTGATGTATCTCTGAAACTATAAAGAATTTGGAGGTGAAATTTTGGATTCATAATCAGAAAAATATGGGCTTTCATTTGGCATCAAAAAATATACTACTTAAAGCATGCATGTCCTTTTTATCCATTTCGGTGGCAGAACAATTTTTTGACAAAATACTCTTGAAAACACCTTACGATAGTCACATACCTTCATTTTTTGCTGTTTTTACTATAAACCATTTTTGGTCAAAATAGTAATGTAATAGCATACGTAATGCTGGAAATATCATCACAGATACAACTACAGATATTCAAGATGATAATTTATTTTATATCACTCATTCATAAATTCTAACCCCATATTATTGGTAACTTCACATATCATTGTCACCACTTGTGAGATTTGCTAGTACAACTAAGGAATAAACTGATGAGTCCTCGACTTGAAAACTGCATACATTTTGCTGCGCCACAGTGATATAGTGCATTTGACTTTAAAATCAGATTTTAATAAAATTAAAATCAGATCTATCCCATAACCAGTTTAAAACTCATTCATATATACATTCCGCCCGTATGTCACCTAGCCAATAAAGAATGCAAGAATACAAAGAATACGGAGTGCAGTGGAAATTCACAATGCACTGCGCTTGTTGCGTTCCAGTTTGCGTGGCAGGCGTTTAGTAGGAATGCATGTTTCATTGTTTTTGTTGGATGATGATTTATTTAGTTTAGAAAAGTTTTGGACTTTGATGGTCATATAAAGGCCTTATTTCTTTTTACAAAAGATACAATATTAGTTTTCTGTCGTGTATGAATTAGATTAATAAATTTGAAATTCCATTTTGCTCGTAAAATGAGAGAAAATCAATGCACTTGTGGTAAATTTTGATTGCTGTCCAATGCATTTGGCCCCTACAGACACATCAAAATTGACCGTGCATGCATTGATTTTGTCCCATTTCACTCACGCATGAAATAAACACTTATTAATCTATCATCATCATTATTCCGCTGAGCAGCAGGCGATCACATTATTTCTCCATATGCTTTCATTTTGAGCCAGTGTCCAGATAGCATTTGGTTGCAGCATGTTATCTGTGTCTCCAAGCAACTTTTGGATAAAGGAAAAATCCAAAGTTCTCTTCTATACTCTATAAATCTTGAAGTATGCAACAAGTAGTCAATTTACGCAATAAACCAATATGACCATACGGGGAAGTAAATTTGTCCATATTTTTCGAATCATAACCACGTACTTAATCTTGCTGAATATTCAAATGAACTTATTTTCAATGTTTGTCCATGTGGTAGCAACAAAATTAGCCAAAAATAATACCAAATCATGAACGATTCACGAACAAAAATATTAATACGCAGTGATTTGGCCTTTTCCAAATCAATGTTAGCGTCAAATATACACTCCCGGTCAATAGTGTTTGCGCACGCTTAAATACGGGCAAAAACCTAATTATTTTATCAAATAACCAAGACTCTTAAAAATTTCATGTTTTTTTATAGGTGCCATATGTATCCAATATAAATAATCCATGTTTCCTCTAATATTTGACTCTTCCATCACCATAAAAATTGCCGATTTCCTGAACTATATACAAATACACGCACGAAATTTTTGATATGTACCTATTTAGTTTATTATTCAATGGTCCTTATCACTGTGTAACTGTAAAGAACATTCTCAGGTTATAAGTTTTCTAATAAATGTGCAGTTACATATTTAAACTCTGTTTTGAATGTGCAGAAGAAAGTATACAGTATGTTTAGCGCGCCATATTTTCAAATGAGGTGAATGCAATTTCTTTTGAGTTCTTTAGATCTATATCAAAGGGTGTTTTAAGTTCTTCCCACCATTCAATTCAAACTGTTACTTCCACAGCTTATAAACAACCCACTGAGTGAACCAACAGCCATAGACTTGCATGTTAAACTGCTGATGGAAAACTTGCTATAGAAAATTCATTACATAGTTGAAGTGTGAATGAAATAGACCTTCAGAAAGGGGATAATCACAGCTTGATGTCAGTGTAAACAAATACCACTTCGACAATTTTCTTCATTCCCAAAATACAGTTTGAAAAGGAGCAAATTCAAAATATTTGCCACACAAATGAATGTAATAGTGGAGTGACCTTGGTGAACATTCCATTGGGTTAGTCATACAGTTGCTGTGTGTTATGGGAAGAGCTTTAATCATCCTTTGGATCTATATATATATAAAATCCGAAAAAATGATGCAAATGATGAACGGTTCTTGAGATATGACTGGTTAAAGGTTTTGTGCGCAAACACTTTTGATCGGGAGTATATTTGTACAATAAGGTCAATTCTGCCCTACAAAGTAAAAATGCAGTATGTGCATTAATTTCACTTCAATTCATTCCATGCAAAAAGGTTGTATGTACATATGTTTGACATATTAGATACTGCCTTAAGTTATGGAAGAGAATTGATCATTTCTGCAGGAATTCTTCAAGGGAAAAGGAAGTAACTTGCAATATATCTCCAATGCACACACTGCATTTTTACTTTGTAGGGCAGAATTTGCTTGATGTTAAAACTTTTAACAAACCAATCAAATATGGGCTGCTCTGGCAAAATGAGAGGGAAGTTGCAAATCAAGCTTGTTGCAAATATACATTTTGAATAAATTGTATGATTTGTATGTAAAGTAAAAATAGGGTGAAGAAGTCAAATTTCGTTTTCTGACATAAAACACCTGCATGCATAAGTGTTTACCTATATCTTAAGTTTTGAAGGTCAACTTCGCCGGGAAGTGCAATCATTCATAGTTAATTGATTGCATGTTGCTATTAAATTAAACATTGTAGTAATCAGTATCTTTGAAATCAATTTTCATCTAATTCCTATTGCAATATATTCAGTGGACTGCTTTGGATTTTAATATCTACATGAAGAATAGAGAAACAAAGTGTGACATATTATATGTCATTCAAAAGCTGAGATTATAGAGAATTAAAATATGTCATAAAATCAATTTTGAAATTACGTGACTTTCCTCTCATTTTGCCAGAGCACCACTCAAATGCTTAGAATTCAAGTGTGGGTGATGTAATGGTGATTAATAAAGTTACTTAGATAAAATATCACACACTAAAACATTAGAAGATGTCTGTGATAATAAAAGGATATATATAAATAAGAATATGTAAAATTACATCTCCTGGTTATGTACAGCATTGTAAAAATCCAATAAGATTTTTTCAAAAAAAATTCTGCCATCATCACCTCAGATTCTCTTGATTTTATTCGCAAAAGAACTGAGAATTTGCAAAGATTTATTGTATGTTTGATTCACAAAGTTTCAGATAAATACAGAGTTTCCTGACCCTGATCCACTCATGCAATGCGATGTTATACAAATATTGAATGCCTGAGAGTGCAATAGTACTAAATATATCATGAGGTCAAATTTGGACTTTTCTTCTATTTCATGAGGCGTAGCCGAGTGAAATGGATCAGTCCAAATTTGACCAAATGATATATTTTGTACTATTGCACGTGCATAGGCATTAAATATTTGTTTTATATCATGATATCACACAGGTTTGTTTCATGCCATGCAATGGTATACAAATATTGAATGCCTGAGAGTGCAATAGTACAAAATATATCATGAGGTCAAATTTGGACTTTTTTATTTCTCGAGGCGTAGCCGAGTGAAATGGATCATTCCAAATTTGACCGAATGGCATATTTTGTACTATTGCACGTGCATAGACATTCAATATTTGTTTCATATCATGATATCACATAGATTTGTTTCATGCCGTGCAATGAAAAATAATTTTTGCACGGCTCAAATCACTGCAATCATGATATAATACAAACTATTGCACGGCTCAAATCACTGTAATCATGATATAACATCATTTTTTAGCACATCAATGCAAATGAGAATACTATCGAGGTATAAAATCATGATAAAAGTATGTGCCAATCAAACACATTAAATTGCAGTCAAATATATATAATCAAATAATATAATCCATTTTTTACTGTCATGTCCCTTCTGCACTGCCATCTGTTTTAGGTACTGTTGTTACTATCCGTAAGCCATGCCACTTTTTTACCTCTTCTTTGAGGGCCTGCAATTTGAAAAAAAATAAATAAAGAGTAAAAACATTTGACATTCATGAGCATGCTTGGTAATTTTAGCAGAAAAGGAAAAAAGTTTATGCTCGAATTGAGACAACCCAATATCAATAATTTATGAAGAATTTTTGAAAGAGAAGATATTTAATATTACTCATATGGGCGTATGTTTTACTAAAAGGCATTGTTATAATCACGACTTTGAACAAGCCCAAATACATCTTAGATGGGAGTTATATGGACTATGTGGTATACAGTGACAGTGCACCATTTGGAAATAAGGAGTTCTGGGTTCAAATCCATGCATGCTTTTTTTCACCCCACTCTTTCTTGCTTTTTTCAAGCTTGATGTATACTTGACATATGACTAAATCATGTTATATTTTGGCAATGTTAGTGAAAATGTGTCTAGTAATACATGTAGGATTCAGGAATCATACAAGATTGCTCATAAATTCAAAATGGTTGGACAGATTCAACTGAAATTTGAAAATGAATTCTTCTAGAAGTAAAATTGACACTACATTTTGAAGAAGCGAACCACGTCCCTTTAGGAGCCACTTTAAAACTTAACCAGCGAATAACCGCCCGGGACCTGGCGGTTGTGGGTGGTTGCCATTGTTTATTACACACAGGTCTGGAAAAAATTTCCTGGTACCCAATACCTGAGATTCCTGATTACATATAGTGGGCAGTCCATGCATTTTAATGGGTGGGGGTTGAAATCTTGAAAAATTGTAAAAGGGTGGGGGTTCAAATTTTTTCACTAAAAAGGGTGGATTGTTATAAAGAGTTGAAGCGAACTCTAAGGGTGGGGATTCTTCAGACTCCCAATTTGTGCAACTATATGTTTAAAAAACAAAATGGGAAAAAATTAAAAATATCCTTAGACTGAAAATATTAGTGAGGTGATATTTCAGGATTACTTTTGGGTGTCAGTCTACAACATTACCATGACACTAGAATTGAATATAAGATAATTAGGAATACCCTTGGGCTGAAAATAAGTGAGGTGATATTTCAGGATTGCATTGTGGTGTCAGTCTAAAACATTACCATGGCACCCAAACTGATGCAAGATAAAAAGGAATACTCTCAGGCTGAAAATAAGCGAGGTGATATTTAAGTATGTTATATGATTTTGGGTGTCCGTCTATAACATTACCATGACACCAAAAGTGGATGTAAGAATCATATAAATTCATGAATATGAATATGAATAATATAAATTGCTAAAAGGGTGGGTCTGGTATTTTAAGTATTAAGGGTGCCTTTATAAAAAGGGTGGGGGTAAAATAAAAAGGGTGGGAGGGGAGTCTAACCCTACTGCCCACTATGATTAAAATAGCAATCAGCCAAAACTGGGTTGAGTTTGGAAGTGTTACCTTAATATCTTCATTGACCTACAAAAACTAACCTCGTTGACCATTTTGTGTTGAGCTACCATTCGTTTTCCAGCAAAGTCTTCAGCTTCAATATGGATCTCATACATTGCACCACAGCCACCTACATGTAGGAAGTAACAGAAACAATGGTGAGCAATTAAACAACAGTTTCTATGTTCATATTTAATCTGAAAGTTAAGATCCATTATGAATTTTCATGATTTTTCCCAAAATACTCTTTTTTTTCAATGCCAATTCACCAAAAAACAAACAAGAACTGATCATAAATTCATTATTATATGAACGTATTTTAAAACAAATGACTCAAAAACTTTATTTTGTGACATTATTCAAGTGAAATTTGTGTTCAAAATACATAAAATTAACTTTACTTCCCTGTCGTCAAAATAATATTAATAATACTAAAAGGGACAGGAATCGTGTGTGAATTATCTTTTCCACCCTTGGACTGCCACGCTATTATTATGATAATCAGTTAAATCGATTGAGTGAGTTGACATTACACCACAGAGTAACAGAGATGACACTGAGTTCAAAACATAGCCCAAATTAGCGTAATGTGTAACGTAAAATGTGGACAAAAACGAGGACACACGATGAAGAATGCTGTGCACATTGTATTTATGAGTAAAAATGACACCTCAACGAAAATAATCTGAAAGTTTTCAACCACACAAAGCTTAATTATCATAGATTGTACTCCAAGAAGAATATTTTCAAGTAATATGACCAGTTTGGCAGAAAATGGCAACTATGAAATGCTGAGCACAGACGTATCAGGCGTCAAGAACGATCAATGCCCAGACAACAAAAGAATTCACTCACGATTCCAGTCCCTTTTAGTATTATTACGGTAGTCCCAGATTTTGGTAAATTACCTCTATCGCATCGACGTAATCATCTCATCCACGTTAGCTAAGAAGTTAATTTCATGTTCTTGGATGACTAACAGAAAAGGCATTTTTGCATTTTTTTAACTTGAATTTTCACGCTTAAAAAAAAACAGTGGCGCGTTTGACGTTTTTAAATCACGCTTAACCCCAGTGCTTAATATAAATCATCTATGGTTAAATACCTGATACATCAGCTACATGGATGTCGGTTGCTTTTGGGAATTTGTCTCTTAGAATTCCAGCTATTTTTTGTTCGCCCTCACTCCCATCTGACAGCCAGCGGGCCCTCAGTACTGTTGGCAACTGAAAGAAACAAATTTGATCATATAGTTGATGGAATATTTCAAATCTTTCAGAGATCTTTCTAAAGAACAACCACATCTATGTCCCTTTGCAGGAAATTTGTACTTCTGGAGGGAAATGTGGCATTTCAGATGGTAATTTACATGCAAGAATTAATAGCGGGAAATTTAAAGCTCCTTGCAAGGAAATTAACTTTTTTTTCAGACCCTGGATGCTAACACACCGCCGGAACGGCCAATCCGCATAGCGGGGCAAAACGCATAATCGCCGATTGGTGAACTTTTTTTCTAAATCAGCCTTGGTAAGCAAATTTTGCTGTATACGTTTGTCATCAAATTGCACGATCATGGGACGGTCATTAACCAAAATAATCGATTGTACATGAAGGTTGATTATTATTTTAAGTAGGGCCTACTGATTTCAGCAGTTCATACATGTATTGGACGCTTTTTATGCCTTTGAGAGCTGTTTATTGAAAACAAATTGAAGTAAATGACGTCACCGCATGCGCTTAAGTATTATTTTTTGGTCCGGCGGAGACACTCATAGATATGAGCTTTGCAGCCGCTTTAAGAAATACGTCAAACAGTATGGGGATTTTTGCTATTGGACGTCGTTTTAGGAATAATATGCGAGTGAAGCTTTTTTGGAGCAACATTAATCGTCTTTTTTGCCAAAATCAATATTTTTGGTCGAAAACAGATATCACCCAATATGTTCTGGGTAAAAATCCGCTTCTAAAAATGTATAATTTTATATGGTTTTATGCAATTAGTTTGAAAGTTAGAGTACAAAAACGATTTATGCCATTTCAAGGTCTACGCCGGTCCCAGCCCAGCCTTAAAAGGACTGGCCTAGATCCTGTCCGCTAATTTTCTGACTATATATTTTTTTCACATGTATCGATAGTACATGATTATGCTAACATATCCTACCAGTAGTTTCCGCTGAATTTGTGTAACAGAGGGAAAAAAATGAAATTATTTACCAGCTGTATTTGTTGTCGCCGGCGACAAAAAATGGTTGAAAAAGTGTTTCTAGTTTCAAATCTTCCAAAAGATCTTGTTTC
The DNA here is from genome assembly GCA_000969725.1 of Ophiothrix spiculata. Taxonomy (NCBI): domain Eukaryota; kingdom Metazoa; phylum Echinodermata; class Ophiuroidea; order Amphilepidida; family Ophiotrichidae; genus Ophiothrix; species Ophiothrix spiculata. The sequence continues at coordinate 20,375 of JXSR01S022542.1, forward strand.
TACACCTGTGATGGGTAAACAAAATTATTTTTGATAAAATTGTTTCTCTTTCGACATGTATTAACTTATCTCCAAGAGCTTCATTTGATCTTTTATCTGGTAAATCCATCTGAGGTACAAATTTAGGATTAAAAAACACTGCCACTGGATAGTCACACCACCATCACATATAGATATATTGCAAATGATCAATTCGCTGGCAATTCGAGCCATTTCTGTGTAAATTGTTATAGTTTTTTGGATTTTACTAGTACTTTTAAGCTTTATTTAAAACATTTCCATAAGTTTTTAATTGTATGTGGAATCTGGGCTAGTCCCTTTAAAGATAATAAATCATAAATGAAACAAATCACTCCCTGCATTGCAAATGCAGGAAGGATAGTATTCTACAATGTGGTAAACGTAAAACAGGTTGTCACAGGCCAATGAGGTCAGACGTCTTGCCAGAAAGAAACAAAAACTGTTTAATAAAGCAAAAACCAGTAAAAAAGCCAAAGACTGGGAAGTTTACCGTGCCCACCAGAGAAATATGAAAAAGATCTGTAAAAGGAACTACTGGCAATTTCAGATGAGTATGTTTAGTGATGACTCAGGCAAAAGTAACAAAACTTTCTGGAAATACATCAACTCCAAGAAGCAAAAACCATCTTCTGTTTCATCACTCAAATCTGAAGGGAAAACAGTATTTGACAGTCAAGCAAAAGCCACCGCTTTCAGCTAGCAATTCAAATCTGTATTCACTCATGAAGATTGTTCCCAATTGCCTGATCTCGGAGCATCATCAACACCAACTATGGATGCCATTACAGTCACTAACGAGGGAGTTTTAAAACTGCTCCAGACTCTTGACACCAAGAAGGCCACCGGTCCTGACCAGCTTCCTGCTCGTATCTTGAAAGAATTTGCCACTGAGATAGCGCCTATCCTCACATCCATCTTCCAGCAGTCTCTCGACACTGGCATCGTTCCTTCAGACTGGTGTCTCGCCAACATATCTCCAATATACAAGAAGGGAGATATAAGCATTCCATCAAACTACCGCCCAGTCTCCATAACATTGATCTGCTCCAAGCTTATTGAACACATCATTTACAGCAACGTCATGTCTCACTTCAACGACAACGATATTCTCACAGACGCTCAGCATGGTTTCCGCTCTGGTCGCTCTTGCGAGACCCAGCTAATCTTAACATCAGACGACTTGGCTAAATCCATTGACATCTAGGTGAACAGGTGGATGCGATTGTGCTTGATTTCTCCAAAGCCTTTGATCGAGTTCCACACCAACGACTCCTCAGTAAACTCGACCACTACGGTATCAGAAACAATCTCCACTTATGGATATCCAACTTCTTAACCAAGCGTCACCAGCGTGTTGTCATAGATGGTCAGTCATCAGAATGGTGTCCCGTATCATCCTGAGTTCCACAGGGTACCGTGCTGGGCCCACTCCTTTTCCTCTCCTTCATTAATGACATTCCAACTGGCATCACCTCATCTCTGCGCCTCTTTGCCGACGATTGCCTGATGTACAGATCAATCCACTCCAGCAAAGACAGCCATGATCTGCAACAAGACCTCGACCGCCTTCATCAATGGTCAGAAGACTGGCAAATGCAGTTTAATGTAGACAAATGCCATCTTATGAAGTTTACACGTCGTCGTAACATTGTCAACACTCATTACCATCTTGGAGGGAAAGACCTCACAGTTGTGTCAAGCTACCCATACTTAGGATTGACTTTCTCCAGTCACATGTCGTGGAAACAACACATCGACAAGATCACCAGCAAGGCCTATAAGATACTTGGACTGCTAAGCCGCAACCTAAGAAACTCCTCTCAGAAGATCAGAGAGCAAGCTTACATGGGTCTAGTTAGACCCCATGCTGAATACTGCAGCACTGTCTGGAGTCCCCATACAAACAAGGACATCACTAGAGACAGTGTGACATCTATGTTAGATGATCTTGACTGGAGATCACTTCAGTGGAGACGGGAAGCAGCAAGCCTTGCTCTACTCTACAAGATCCAATCCAATCTTGTTGCCATCCAACCTACACAGTTCTTGTCTCCTATGTTACCAAACAACACTAGAGCTTATCACCAGCTGAAGTTCCAACTTATCACCAGTCGTACTCAGCTCTATGGCTCATCATTCTTCCCACGAACTGTCCAGTTGTGGAATACACTTCCGGGTAGCACCCTATCAGCTAGTTCCGATAATTGTAACTCAGGACCAAGTGTCCAGAGTTACAAGAAATATGTGGAGTTATATTGCCGTTTAAGCTTTCTAAGTTTTGACATGAAATAATTCAGAAATTAAAAACCCAAATAAATTTCTCTCAACACAGACAACATCTTTAAATAGTGTACAATCATTACAAAACTAATTTAAATCCAAAGATGAAATTTATTACCCAAATTCTTGATGTAAACAAAGTTGAGGTTGTCAAATTCGGAAACCCAATGTTACAGAATACAAGGTAAGTTTATGCCATAAAATCACACTTTTTGATTTTAAATATTGATGAATCACCTACCATGAGATGCACATGACTCTCAACTTCAAGGAGGCCACTGATTATAAATTTTTAGAACAGCTTCAACATTTTGGCTAAATTTGAGATGTGGACCACGTGTACTAGTGATATGGTTCACAAACAGCACCCTCAGTTATGGACTCTTTTCTTGTATATATTTGCTGACTGTGGAGGCGCTATCTACGTCCCCCGCTTGAGCACCTGTCACCAACTTAGCACTACGTTCATTTTAATGGATCCTGCTGAGTCAATCTACGTAAACGTAAACGTAAACGTAGCCTAGCCGCTTGTCACTTGTTTTGACACTTTGTGCAAATATGGACACCTCAACTTCAACGACAATTTGAACATGCACAGACTTAGACTTAGACCTAGTCTCAGACACAAGAATTTATGGACAAAATTCAATACTCACAAATCTTTTCCCAAAGGATCTCAGCATTATGAGTCTTGTAGCTGAAGGTAAAGCAGACACAAAAAATACTCATTTACGGCTGTACTTTTGGACATGTGTAAGCTTATGCAAGTCGCCATTCATTAAGTGATTCTAGATTTCGTTGAAAAAAATCAAATAAAATAATCTTTGGATATAGTTACAATATGTTTTGAATAGAGTAATTTATGTAAATTTTTTTACTAAAAATCAAATTACTTCTAGGTTTTATGTTTAGCAGTGTATTTTACAATGCAATATTCAAAACATATTTTATTTTATTTTAGGGATAGAAACACCGTTGATATTTACACCAAGCTAGGGACTCAGAAACACACAGCTGGTATCTCTGTTGGTTGTAAGACCGATAAGCTTACTGAATAAGATATTTTCCTTTCAAAATGTTGCCCAGACGACTAGCCACTCGTCATGGATCTTGGTTGGTGTCTAGATTCACTAGAACTCCTGTACATGCGACTGTAAGTTTGTTTAACCCTAAATTGATGGAGTATATGTAATAAAATGTATGGAATATGGAGTGGCGTATGGAAAATGTTAAAATTTTAATTTTTCTTTTGCGCTGCTCAGCCAAAATTAAAACATTTTCTTTCTTTTTTTTTTTAATAACTCCTAACGCCTTTTTGCGCAAACATATAATAATATGACACACTACCTTTAAGGGAGCACCGTTCATGCCGTTATGTCTGAACGTCAGACACTCACTGTGGAGCATGGCTAGTTACTTTTAAAAACATCACCAATGGTGGCTCACTTTGGACCCAGATCTGCAAATGTTTGAGCAAAATATCCCCCCCTCAGTATGCAAAACTATATCATCAAATCTTTGAAAAGAAATCATTTTTAATGTTCGTAAAGGGGCAATTCATGATCCACTTTTCACCCTCAAGGTCACCTCTATCAAAACCGTGTTTTTTAGCTTATAAGAATCGTCAACTGGCATATGTTACGATCCTCAAACCATTCTTTCATACGTGCTTGCATTTTTGAGAAAAGTGAGAAAATGTTTCATTTTCTAATTATTGTCGGGGCCCCGACAGTAATTACAACACAGTAGCCTATGGAGATTTTCAAACTTGCTGAAAAGCTTGTAACTTGAAAACGAATTGTCAGAATCAAGTGAAATTTTCAGTATATATTTATGATATACTCTTCTTCTTATTTAGCTAGAAAACAGGCGAGGTTTTTGTCACATCAAAATCATGAATTGCACCTTTAATCTACAGTATTTACTTGGATCCATTTGAAATTTGATTGTAAGCCTTATTTTTCACGAAATTTAACTTAATCACCCTCTTTCATGCACAGTTGGTTCTATTGTTATAGGGCCCAAAAATTCTAGCAATAAAATTGATGTATCTCTGCAACCACACGTCTAAAAGAGCTCATTTATGGCTTGTTTAGATTTCTTTTAATTAGCTCTTCAAAATGAAATATATTTCATAATTATCAAAACAACTTATAATTTTTTGTTTACCTAGCTAGCATGGCTAAGACGACGGATGGTGCTATGCTGAATTGGTGCGCAAGTGAGCTCCAAAACAGCAAGTATCCTTTTACCCTAAAATTTCTGCTGCCAGAAGCAAGCTCTACAATAAAACCTAGATTTAGAATAAGTGCACATACATTGTACCTTGCACTGAACTCGTGCCTCATATACTATATGAGGCACTGATGCCGAATTCGGCAGCCTATTCCTTAAGTTAGGGCTAGCGTTCCCGAATTTGTAACGCACCTTACGGCTACATGTGACAATATGACTCCAAACAAATTGGCTTGATCACTATATATTATTCATGTCAAACAAACTTACTATTCAATTTGGTCATTTATTTCCACTAAAGGTGATATCTGCATGTGAGTTTTCTTGTGTACAAATGCGTTCCCGGTGATCAAACGATGTAATCAAAACATTGTCACGTTGCATATCGCATTATGGGATCTCATTAATATTAATATGACGTCGTTTGGCGATACCATTATTTCATAGGTGTTTGACTAATCCAGCCACGGATTGAAAACAGGCACTGCAAGGTCCACTTAATTAAAATCACCCCTTCAAATTAGTGGATTAAGCTATAACATTCAAGGCTATATTGGTGATGTAATCATCAGGGTCATTATTATTGGGTCAGAATCAGTATAGTTCCCCGCACGATCTGTATGAACAAGATTATCAATCGCAGTGAATCAGATCGTGTTTTGCGATCAACACATACCCAATATACCAAAAAAATGATCATATAAAATTTATCAAATACGAAAGTTTTGCAACACTACACAAACATGACAAAGGATATTTATACTAAATTTACCGAATATAAACACTTCCCAAAGTTGTTAGTCATACAAAAATGATGTTTGAAGATATGTTTTTGATATGGTAACCAATGTAAACAAACAAAACATACCGCTTGATTTCCCTGATCCGAACAGTGCGATGTTCATAAATTTAATTCAAAAAGGTTACTTTCATGAATATGGAAAAAGGAATTTCTGGTTTATCAAGTACAAATTACAATTAGTATTTTTCATTTTATGCGCAAATACCCGTTATGTGATAGGCTGTGATATATTTTGTAGGTATTCTTTCATACAAAACAATAATGTTGGGTATCAGTGCAAGATTTTTTTTAATTGGCGCAAAAGCGCAAATTTGCGCCCGTGTATTCTAAGAGACTAATTGCCCCTGGTCCAATGAAAATTAGCGTAAAGGGGAGCGTGGCCCAGTGGTTAGAGCATTGGACTCATAATGAAATGCATTCATCTGTCTCCTTGTTTCCTTAAGCAAGAAACTTTACTCTACTTGCTATGTGCTTCGGAGGGCACGTTATAAGCCATCGGTCCCATCTGAAGTGTTCCTGACTCACTGTCGGATGTAAAAGAACGTCACAGGCTATGTAAGCAGCTACGGAGCCCTGTTTGAAATAAGAGTAGGGGAATCCACCATGGTATCGTGACTGTATGTCAAAATGCGTCATCTACTGTAGGACCAGAGTGAATAGTCACTTAGTATACCTTCAAAAGTATAGGCTATCATCTCTCTCTAGGACCAGAGAGCTCATCTAGATGCTGAACAGGCTTTGATGAGAATAAGCGTAGAAGTAGAAAGAGCGCAAGATTGGAAATACATACATTTTTTGGATTCCTTGAAGATAAAACTTTCTTAAAATGTAGGCCTATACTTTCCTATAATCGGGCAAAACTTTTTGAAGTTACGGGCTTTCAAATATGTACGGAGACCTGTGCATTTTCTTAAAATTTTGGGCATGTCACACTCGTGACATGTGACGAACTTAGGACGCATGACCTTTAGATTCCCAAATATTCTGGTATTCATGTGCACTTTATTAATTATCATTATGTCATAGCCTGACCTAGTTTACAAGTTTACAAGTTTAAGTTTACAAGTTTTACAAGTTTACAAGTTTACAAGTTTTATTCATCTCTATAAAAACCAGTACATAGGTATAAGAGAATGTTACTATATACATAAGGTATACATAACTTACAAGTGTCATT
>JXSR01S022545.1:11475-26708 GCA_000969725.1 Ophiothrix spiculata
GTAACCATAAGTAATTTTACACAGTAACATATAGGCAAGTCTGAAATACAAAATTTTAGCTCTAGCGATTTAGCTGAGATTTGAAAATTAGACCATCATCTCTCATATGTCATTGAAAAGTAAAATTTGAGATATCAGACCAAGCTCCTTTAAGGATTTATTAATGTTCTATATACAGTATGATAAAGGATTCGCAATATAACCGGCCTCCCACAAACTTAATATAATTATGCACTCTAAGACTTAGAAGTCCACTTTAAAAGAGATAGTGTTTTTTCTCCTCTCGGAAAACCGATAAGGCGACTATGCATGACACTGTCACTCACATTGTTATTCGTTATTTGTCTTGCAGATGCAGCATTGTGTAACTACTAACAATTTGTACGTCTTCTGAGGGATTGATAGCATATTGGAATTATTGTGTCAACATGTCTACCTGCATAGTGAAATGTAGAATGAGGGGATTCTAATGTATCTGTCTAAGGTAGGTGTATAAAAATGTGGCTAATCAAATCCAAACTATATGGCAATAACAAAACAAAATCGCTTAAAAATACTTAAAATCTGCTGTGTATACCGTATTCTCTTAACTATAAATGTATGAGGGATGGCAGTATCAGTATAAGATGTTAAATAGGATGGGGATTCGTGTTTTTTTTCTATCAGATTACGTAACAAGAAAAACTATTAAAATTGCTTTGAAATATTCTATTGAAAGTTTCAAAACGTCTATAAGTATGCTTTAAAAAACTGTTACTTACTTAAAAGTATTTTTACTGTCAACCGTACCAATATTTTAATATTTTTAATATATTCAAACAATTTCATTATGAATTCAATTCTTCAAGTTGAGACTAAATTCAATATTAACAGGATTTTGCTTTACGACGATTATATACAAATAAAGACTATTCACACAGGATTCTAAATGCAATAAAATATTAATGACAAATGATTTTATAAAGCCAACATATTAATCGTAGCTGTTATATAAACACTGGTGAAGACTATATTATTATATTAAATATATTATTATAGAATGGTTTGATTGACGAAACTTAAATATTTAGTAAATTAAATAATTGTTTGCAACGTCTCCTATTACGCCGTATATGAAGGCTAAAAATCAGTTAATCTGACAGGCCCATACATCATTAAGTTATTTATTTATCATGGTTGCTATGTTGCATCCTATGTCAGTGCACTTCTGAGCTGATGATAAATAGATAACTAGTTCAATGTCTTCCCTGACATCATTGCAGATGTACAAATAATACTAAATATATTCAATACAGCCTGTTTGGAATACCACTATACAAACAGTTGGGAGCGAAACAGAATAAATGGATTAAGCACTTTAACAATAAATTTTAACCTTTAAATTACGTTTGCGTCTTCAGTATCTGCACAAGAGCCATTTGTTCGAGGTGAGGCGATACTTTTTTGGAGTCTTTACAATAACAACTTTAAAAATAAAAAAGCGAAACGGGAAATAGCTAGGATAGGATCTCTAACATTAATGTTGGAAATTAAGTGTATTCACTTGTTTTGATAAAATCACAAATGCATTTGCAAGCTGGTACAAATTTATAGAAAAATAGTGACCAAACAGGTTAAGATACGTACCTATCGGTTGACAACCACAGATGAGATACTTAATTTATTCTTATATCCAGTAATCAAAAACTAAAAAAAAAGGTCTGACTTGTAGGATTCATGGATTCAGGTAACACTTTTATGGTAGGCATGCTAATAGCTAATTTTACAGGTAAACACCATACAAAACAACGAAAAAGATAATTTCTTTTGAATTTGCCACAAGGAAACTTTTTTCTTCAAACAAAATGTATCACTGTGAATATTTATCAAATTATATGTCAGTCAACAACTATATTGATTCGACATCGGAGAGAATGAATTTCCCACAAGTGAAATTCAATGCTTTTCTTTTTCATTTATTAGCCGCTGAGCAAGCAAATAATCGACAAGACTAGACCTTCCTATTTCAAGCGATAGATTTTTATCTAGGGGGATTTGTATTGATGGGTATGGCAAGAAATCATTTATATCATCTTTTTTGTTAAATTAATAATTTTTGAACTTATTTTGAGTAAGTCTTAAATGTCGATTTTAAACTGAAGGTATGTGTGCATGCCTTTCCATATTTAACCACAATAACCATTAAGGTCCAGTATTGTATCCATTCTTGAAAAAATGAATAAACAAACCCATTAAATGCAAACATTCTGGCTAAAAACACCTGACTTTAACTTACAGGAAGGTCATCAAATGCCATTTTGCACAATACGTGAAAGTTTTAATTGAGAAGATTTTCTTTTGTTTTGTTTTTCCACACTATACCATGAATTTTTAACCACAATTAGGATGGTTTGTTATTGATTGCTTACTATTTCTAAGTCAAAATGTTTCACAAATTTTGTAAGTGTTATTTAAATTTATTTCGATATAAACTCATTTGTATTTCTTGTGTCATGCCATCTTATAACATTCTGCATAATACAAACAATACGTCTGTTCAAATGCTTCGTAAGTTACCTTTTTAACCGACGAAGGTTTTAGTTTACAAATAGTTTACAAATTGTATTTGAAAAGATAAATACGCATTAATCTTGCCGCAAAAATAGACCTGTCAATCATAGTATGGGATAGGCTATCGTCTTCGACAAATCAAACTAGTCAATACCTAATTTCAATACATTAGTCCACATTATCAACGTTACGTATTATTATCGTTCAATCAACCAGCAACTGATGAATGTTTAAATCCATATGTATACATATAGTAATCTTTACGTACCTGATATTTTCAACAATTTTATAAAATAGCTTGGAATTTTTCTTTGTTCTGAAGTAATTCGTACCATTATTATATTACTCGTAAACAAATACATTTTCTATTGTAAACCTTGCACTCTAATTTCAAAAGGTAAATTGCGCTGTTTTAAGAAATAAAGTTAAACGTTGTTTAAAATTTCTAAAAATTTAAGCTAAAAAGCTTTTAAACATTTCGATTTAAAGCGATTAAAAGTGGCGCGAAGCTTTAAACTGTAAAGTTTAGACATAAATAGTTATGGCCGATCCGATATGTGTATGGGATCTCTAGACTACCTGAATGTGATCATCACGAAAGGTGCCGTAATACATCGCAAGTTGTCATCTAAACCTTGCAGTGGTGGAAATACTTAGTAGATAGACAGAGATATATTTGGATTATAAATTCATGCCGGGATGTGAATATTTGCAAAAATATAGGAAGATAAATGGACGATATATGGCGGTATAGCGGAATACGAATACAGTGTGCATTGCAGCTATTGCACGCTATGTAGGTACAATGCCACGGTACATTACACCTGCCGTATACCTGTATATTGGCATTGATAGGCCCCTAAATAGAAGCAAAGTCATACCCAATAAAAAACGATTTAAACAACAACAGTACAAGTTTTTAAAACCATGATTCTGTTTAAGGTTTAAGCCAGCTACAGTTTAAAGCCTGTATATATAGGTTAAACGTTCATACAACTATTGTTTTAATCATTTAAACTATTTCAACGTTTAAAACTTCTGTTAGAAGGGAGGCTATTTGTATTTAGCAACAAAAGTTTTAAAAAGTTTACGATTTCTACACTTGCGAATTAGAGTGAACAAGATTGTAAAAAAATGAATCCACAGTTAGTTAATCACTAGAATTTTTGAACGTTGGTAATTGGTTTACTAAATCGGAAATTCCTTCTCTATATGTTTTATAAATATAAATAGACCAAACAATAAGCTTACATGGACTGGTGAAAAGGAATCACGATTAATAAAATGTTAATTTTAAAAACCTGAGGAAATAATGTGTTAGCTATTCGTAAACTTACAATTTGAACTGGCTTGACAGAATAAAAATATTGTCACATTGATTGAAAAGTGTAGAAGATGAACTTACTACATTTATACTTACACCCAGTAACGAAAACAAGTCTCAAAATGTCTTATTTGTGGGATTCAGTAGTAGTTTTTGGAAGACATGCTTAACTTCATTCAAAACAAAAAGAGATCATATTAAGAAATATTTTCTGAACTGCCGAAGGAAACATTATTTGTCGAACTAAACTTAATAAACAATATACAAATATTGAATCGCCCACAAGTGAAATTCAATGCTGTTTTGTTTAATAACCGCTGGGACAAGCATATAATCAACAAGACAAGACTTTTTTTTTTTTTTTTTTTGCAATGGATTCTTATTATCGGGGATTTGTAATGATCCACATCATTTCAAATACCAAGTAATCCTTGTTATATTTACACATTTGAGGAAGTCCAAAATGTTGATATACCGTTTTCATTTTATTTAAAAATCGTTTTACATGATTTGAGTTTCGTTCTTGTTTTCTCATTCCTCTGAAGGACAATCCATACATAATTAATTGTCGTAACAATTTTCATCTGTGAATGACACCACCACCCACCCTCACCCCTTTAATCGGTATACCAACAGTTGTGTAAAACCACCGCAAATTCATGCACGTACATGTTTTTTCACACACAAAAATGCCAAAACCTGATTCCATTTTTGGCCCCAAAATCCTAAAATATGGGTCAAATTATTAAGAAAAACCTCTAATATAGTTCAAAAAAGTGTTCCTGAATAGAACCTAGAACATTTTGAAAAATCGTCCTATTGTGTAGCAAAATCCCTTTTTTCTCAAAAATTACCCGTAAAGATGGGTTAAGGTTCCCTGTCCAGACCAAAATTGAGTACCACCCCACCCCCTGTGATAATTGCATTTTAAACAATAAACCATTTGGAAAAGTAATAGGTTAAATCAATCATTGTTTTAAATGTTTTCGAACAAAAGCCGAAGTTCATGATTGTTATTTTAGAAATTATTCAACACGTGGAGATTTTTTCATAAATTATATTTATTTTGAATATATTCAAACATAAATAATGAACTTTTTTTAGGTGCAAATAGACAATCCAAGTTTCAAGTGAATAAACAGTCAGGTCACATTGTAGTTTGTATTTCTCCCGCAGCTACGCAAGAATCGACTAGTTGCATCAAAGGTCCTGTTGGTCCTAACAACCTCATTTACTTGAAGACGATTCTTAGATTTGACGTGATGTGATAAACAAAAGAGAATGAAAATACAGTTTGATCATAAACACTTTAAGTATTGCTTTACTACTTTGAAGCACTGTGGCGCATTAATTTCGAATTTCAAAACTAAATAATAATCTTTTTTAGGAGAAAATAGACAATTCAAGTTTAAATAATATTCAATCTCTGTATGTAATTTCCAGTGAGCAAAGCGGTTAGGTCACATCGTAGTTTGTATTTCTCCTGTAGCTACGCGAGAATCGACTGGTTGCATCAACGGTTTACTAAAATGATCGATTAAAAGTAAACACAATTTGCAAACACCCGTTAGGTATAAAAAGTAATCCATCTTCCCACGTGCTGTGTTGCATCTTAAGAATGCACTGAAATTCAAATCCATGACAAATATGGAAATGATACCTTTAATACTAGTAACATCGAAGTAAATGTGTTATTTATGTTAATCTGTTGGTTCTAACAACCTCATTTGCTTGAAGATGATTCTTAGATTTGACGTGATGTGAAAAACAATTGAATCTGATTTATTTTAGTTCATTTATTTTATTAATAAATTCAACGTGTGCTTTTTAAAAGCGAATGAAAATACAGTTTTATCGTAAACACGTTTAGGTAAGGCCATTTTAAGAAAATTGTCTCAAAACTAATGCGAAATACGGTTTTATTTCTATTTATTTATTCATTTATTGTGTGTGACAGAAGTCATGAGTGCTATTCTAAATAGAAAAGAGTTTCATATGTACTCCCTCATATATTTACATGTCAGATACAAAATTAATGTTAAGATTGGCCTTTTTGAAATAAAAAACAAAATAAAGAATCAATTTAATTAAATTGTATGGGTTTTTTTCGACTTTTTGAAAACTAACGCGCACACTAAAACTAACGCGCGCGGGAGCTTTGAGACAAACAATTAATTTTATTTAGCCTAATATTGCTTTACTACTTTGAAGCACTGGGGCGCATTGGGTACGGCTCTTGACTTGTAATCGAACGATTTTGGTTTCAGCCCTGTCACATTTGAGGATCTTGATCCTTAGTATCTAAAGCAGATAACATGTCACCAACATCATACAGAGCCTGTGCGATTGCTAATGACAAAGGAAATGACAGCTGGGCACCTAGACTGATTACAAATTAATATTGTCCTATTTTTTCTGAAGTCAGCCACACAACATAACGCAATACACTTATTCATGTAAATTGTATGCATACTTTATGTTAACGGTGATAGAGATACTGTTTTGGACCCCTGTGACATATGAGCTTTAAAACAAGTCATGAGTTGTGACATATGTTGAGGTCGGGGTAAGGATTGTTGTGAACAGATATGGTTGAAATTATTGGTTATAGTCTTTTGGGATAATTATAATGTTAGTGAAAATCTGGGGCGGAGGAGGAGGAGGAATAAAACAGGTCTCCCACAAACTGTATCAATAAAGATATATTGTTTTTCCTCTCGCCAAACTGATAAGGTGACTACGCATGACACCGTCTTTCACATTGTTACACGCTATCTGTCTTGCTAACAGATGCAGCTTTGTGTAACTAGCAACAATTTATACGTCAATGGATTGATAGCAGAGTGGAACTCTTAGTGGAACTAATGTGTCAGGAGGCCTACTTGTATAACGAAATATAAAATAAGAGGATTGTATTTCATAATGAACTAGACAAATTTAAGTGTATAATTATGCAGTTAATGAAATCCGACGATTGCTATATAAACAACAAAATGAAGCCATATTACATGTACGCTTTTTTACTTTTGAGAAATGTTTAAAAATATGCATGGTAGATAGCACGAAAAAAAACCGAAGCTATAACCGGTATGTGATATGCTTCTTCACGTTTTAAAAAGCTGGCAACCATCTTAACCTCCTCATTTTTATATCTTACCCTCTTAATTTAAGGAAAACCTTTTACCCTCTAAATTTAATAAAACTATTAAAGTAATTACAATGTATGAACCAACAATATGAATACTATTTCAGATGTTTGATCTAACATGAATACTTGGCTGGGCAAAATAAGTTGCTATTGATATTGTAAAATTAACAGCTTTAAAGCTTTTGTGAGTAAGGTTTTTTTTAACAATCGGACTGTGAACCTTGTCATCTTTTCAAATATTCATATATTCAAACTATTTTTTCATGAATTTGATTCCTATAGATAAATTTAAATATTGAACACCCTCAAAGAGACTTCAGTATGGATTAAATATCAAAAGACTATTCACACGGGATTCGAAATGCAATAAAACCATGCATTACAAATGCCTTATTAAAGTCAACGTTTTAATCTTTGATGTCAACACCGGTTGTAAATATATGCTTATCATAGAATCGTTAGCTTAACGAAACGTTAATATTCAGTAAATTAAATACTTGCTTGTAATGTCTCTTATTGCACCGTGTATATAGGTTATGAATAAGTTGAACTGACAGGTCCATGATACACCACTATGTTATTTAATATTATTCAATATTTTGATCACGATGTTACATACTTAATGTCACTGCACTTACTTGTTGATATGTTGGTGATAAAGAGATAAGTCGTTCAAAATTAGTGTATATTAGTGTACACTCTTAGAAGGCCGGGATCAAATATACGAGTAGTTTTCCGGATCATTTTATTTTGATCAATATATACAAATGGATCAAATTCACCAGGATCATTTTTGATCCCATTTTAGGATCATTTTATTTAGATCCTTTTTGATTACAATATCAAAGTTTTGATCCGTATTTCTGGATTACTTTGATACGGAAAGGATGAGCTCATATTTGATACCGCGTTTGGATCTAACGTGATCTTTTGTTTCATATTTGAGTACACCCCATATCCATCCACTACATAGCCGGGAATGTATACCATGGGATAAATACGATGATTTCACCACACTTGACAGCTGAGTGTCCCGTGGCCGAATGGTTAGAGCGTTGGTCTCGTAATTACATGATGTACATGCGGCGTGGGTTCAAACCCTGCTAGGGTCACTTCAGTGTGATGTTTTTAGGCAGATCTTTTTTATAAGAAATATTTGATCCTTTTTTCGGATCAAGAATTGTGATCCTTATTTTTGGATCACTTTGATCCTTAAAGGGTAAGCTCATATTTGATACCTAAAAAGGATCAAAATTGATCCTTTTTGTCTCATATTTGATCCTTCCTTTCTAAGAGTGTAGGTATACTTCGTAATCTTAGATTAGAGGGGGCAGTCACGAGAAACTGTGATTTTACGGAGAAAGGGACGTAAATTATCGTAAATACCCTGTACAATCACATAATTTACGAGGAATTGCCCATTTTTTAAGGTTTTTTACAATGTCATTTCACAGCAGGTTCATTTTGCAGGGAATTTTATAGCATGCCGTAAAATAACGGATAATTTTAAATCAGTGATTTATTAAGCATTTTATTGTAAACACATGGCCGATGCAGTGTACAATTCACACATAATATAAACCTATGATTCACAGACAAAACTTAACCTCTTTTTCTGACATATATATATCATCAAAATATTCTTTGAGAATATAACCTCATACCTGAAACAACATTCAAAACAAACTCTGCTTTTCGAGTTTTCGAATGGATTTGATGGAAATTTTCACGATATTTGGTACCTGAACGTTATCATTGAACATAACAAGTTAAAAACGTTAAACTTGTCAAATGCGCCTTTAATTGTGTATCGATTAGGCTTTAAAATGAGACATTTTTGGAAAATTGACCTTCATTATCCTAAGTTAGGGTGACAAAAAAAACCACAAAATCTTCTTTTTTATTTTCTTTATAATTCACAAGTTTAATTTGCTCATATGTACCTCTAACCATGCTAACAATGTTTCAAACGTGTTCAAAAATCAGCCAAGTTAATGATGTTCAATATGTTTGTCAGCTGCTATCAGTGAGCTGTTTAAGGATTCATTCATGTTAAATGTACAGTATGATAAAGGATTCGTAATAAATCCGGCCTCCCACAAACTTAATATCACACAGAGGCACTCGAAGACTTAGAAGTCCGCTTTAAAAGAGATCGTGTTTTTCTCCTCTCGGCAAACTGATAAGGCGACTGACTACGCATGACACTGTCACTCATATTGTTACCCGCTATTTGTCTTGCTTGCAGATGCAGCACTGTTTAACTACTAACAATTTATACGTCTTCTGAGGGATTGATAGCATATCGGAATTACTGTGTCAACATGTCTACCTGCATTGTGAAGTATATAATGAGAGGATTCTATTGTATCTATCTAAGGTAGGTGTATTATAATGTGGCTAATGAAATATTGCAATAACAAAACTGACAAAATCGCATTTCTTTAAAGACTCCTTAAAATCTGATATTTATACCGTATTCTCTTTATTTAACTAACTATAAATGTATGAGGGATGACAGTATTAGTATAAGATGTTAAATAGGATGGGGATTCGATCTTTACGTAACAAGACAAACTTATAAAATTGCTTTGAAATATTCTATTGAAAATTTCAAAACGTCTATAAGTAACAGCTTTAAAAAAAACCTGTTACTTACTTTAGAGTATTTGGGCTGTCAACCTTACCAATATTTTGAATATTTTTAATACATTCAAACAATTGAATTATGAATTCAATTCTGGAGACTAAATTCAATATCAACAGGATTTTGCTTTACGACGATTATATACATATAAAAGACACAAGACTATTCACACGGGATTCTAAATGCAATAAAATATTAATGACAAATGATTTAATACAGCCAACATATTAATCGTAGATGTAATATAAATACTGGTGAAGGTTATATTATTATATTAAATATATTATTATAGAATGGTTTGATTCACGAAACTTAAATATTTAGTAGATTAAATAATTGTTTGCAACGTCTCCTATTACGCCGTATATGAAGGCTAAAAATCAGTTAATCTGACAGGCCCATACATCATTAAGTTATTTATTTATCATGGTTGCTATGTTGCATCCTATGTCAGTGCACTTCTGAGCTGATGATAAATAGACTAGTTCAATGTCTTCCCTGACATCATTGCAGATGTACAAATAATATACAAATATTGAATGCCTGAGAGTGCAATAGTATACAAATATATACTGCAATGGGAGGATCTGGTTAAAACTATGGACCTGAAGTCAAATCAATAGTACTATTTTGCTGAGGGGCGTAGCCGCGAAGCAAAATAGCTAGTACTATTGATGGCACTGAAGGTCCATAGTTTTAATCCAGATCCTCGAATGAGGCAGTATATATTTGTTTTATATACGTTATTAATAGATTTTCAATCAGTAATTGGTTAAAAGACAAATTTAGCACTTACCTGTTATCAGCGTAGAACTTCGAAAGTAGTGAATCAAGGCCAGCGTTGTCAAGTTCCCCATATGCCTTAGCACGAATCTCTTTACAAAATTCTTCGAATACACTCACGCTATACTTAATCTGCTTTTTAGTGTTTGAGTTATCCACACTATCTATGAATCATTCATTTCCTCGTCGTTAACGAGGTGAAACCTCACGGGAACTGTCGACTCCGTCCATGTTGTTGTTGTGATTTTTGGGAGTCAAAGGTCGTCTGCACAATATTCTCGATCTGGATGTGTGACGTCATTTCAAATTACTATACACGTCTCATCCGGGCATTTTGAAAGACTATATACGTGTCATCCGGGTATTTTTACGAACTATACACGGCTCATCCGGGAATTTTACTACTATAAACGGCTTGAGGAGAAAGTGTTAAAACTATATTTGATCATGTGACCCACTTTTAACCAATTAATGAATGATAATCTATTAATATACAAATACAATCCATGTTGTATTTGTTTTACTATACCTCATAAATATTTCACTAAGTAAGATTTAAACACAACAACGACAACAAAAACGTTATAAAACGTCCGTCGTTCTTGATCACCTGCCACAATGAATTTTAAACTTACGAGTGACATGGTTATGGGGGTACGATAGTAGGGGTGCGGTAGTTTTTCAATTTTTTCCCCGCGTGAGTATTACGCACACCCGACGCCCACTTGAGGGAAGTAGGCTAAATGCTGTCACGAGCATCAGGTAAAACTGACCAATGATATTTCATGGTTGCCTAATAAATATATAATATAGTATAGTAATAACGTATATAATACTAAATATATTCAATACAGTCTATTTGGAATACCAATATATAAAAAACTGGGAGCGAAACAGAATAAAGGGATTAAGCACTTGAACACTAAATTTTAATGTTGAAATTGAGTTATTCTCTCGAGAAATCTAATCATTTTTCTGAAAATGAAAAATGTAATTGCAAGCTGGTACAGATTGGATGACTAGGCAAACAGATTCAGATGCGTGTCTGCATTTCGGTAAAATAGGAAAAAATGTGCTGTGTCTTTGTCAATTTTATATCATCCATATTGTCGTACGCAGAAAGAACTAGCACATTACTATAATCGGTAAGTCTACGTTTAAAACTGGTTATTAAGCTCATCCAAACAGTTACGTTTTTCCCCGCAAAAACAACTCTTTGATATCAACTTTTTCACACATATGTCGACGTCGACAAAAAAGTATTGCGCCATGTCGATATGAAAAAACGGTCTCGACAGAAATCTTAGTAATTTCCATGGATAACACATTCAAGTCGCATCAAGGACTATAATGGAATTCTCCCGCAGCTACTTTGAAATCGACTAGATGTATTAAAGGTTTACTATATACATGTAGAATGATCGATTAAAGTAAACACAATTTGCAAACAACCGTAAGGTAAAAAACGTAATCTATCTTCCTAACGCGTCGTATTGCATTTTCAAAATGCATTGAAATTCAACTCCATGTTTACTACTAAGTATTTGGGAAAATACTTTTAACATTTATGCGTTATTTATGTGAATCTGCTAGGCCCTAATAACCTCATTTCAATGCCATATCAGGGCGATTCTTATATTTTACATAACATGATTACGAAATTGAATCCTGGATTGTTCTACTTTCTTTATATTTTCTACAAATTTGAATTTGTAATTAGAAACAAAAAATAATTGTTGCAAACACCCACAGCTACCCTAGAACTTTATATAATATTACTTTATTATAGTAGTGCATTCGGAATTAAGGTATGTAGCTGTCGTATCTATTAAGTAACCTGGTGTTGAGACTTTGTGCACTTAACACTAAAGTACATGACTTTGAAAGTTTTTACTCCATAAAAGCAGCGTCTGGTCTAATTGTCCTGGATCAGGTATGGATTCTGTCATGACAACCCAGGAAAGGCAAAAAAAAAAATTAAAGGTGTAGGTTCCTATTTTAACATGTGTATAATCTACTTTTAACTGATTGACCTTGACCTCTGTAATGCCTTTGGGGTGGTTTCACCCTCAGTTTTCTTCTTGTTTACTCTTCAGAGGCAAAACAAAGTATGCAACCCTGGGGATGAGGCTGTTATGAAAATACACAAGAAACGGAAAATAGGTATACCATTTAACTTTACACTTTTTGCTATATCTCAACAACTATTTAGAATTTGGAAGTGAAATTTTGGATTTACAATCAGAAAAATATGGGCTTTCATTTGACATCAAAAAATGCAATACTTCCGGTTGAGCCCTGGGTATGAGAATGTGATCGGAACCTACACCTTTAAAGATCGATTGTTATGTTTTAGACGATTGAAACCCCGATTTCAAGTTCATGTAATTTTGCGATTTTATCGATAATGTTAGTACATATAAGCATAATATAAGTACAGATAGATTGCTGAAAAGCTGAGGGAATTGTTTGACAGTATAATCAATTTTGCATATAAGAAAGATAATAAAGACGTTGGCAATTTGTATATTTTTCAACTAAAAAAGCGGTGGGATTGAGTAATGTTGAAATCCGAAGTCAAATAAATCCTTCAACCTTAATAAGAGTTCAAAGATACTTCATGAATTTTGTACCTTCCCGATACGTAACAGAGGCTGATACCGGTATAATCTCGAGTAGCGGCGGAAAGTGAAATCAGGGATCCATTGAGAGCCAAAACAATACCCAACATTACTAGTGTCTAGACTGGCCACATGCTAATGGCAATGAAAATGAGAAATGGACACAAAACTATTTGCATATAAACTTCTGTTTAAACATTACCAAGGTAAAAGCACGTACTACAATACACTGATGTATCGAGGAAAATACTTAGGTGTTCAAGATAACATGGACACTGTTCATTTCTGCCTAAAATCCGCAGTTTGAGAAAACAACATTGCTTTAATGAATTATTCCTAAAATTCCGTATTTTGAAAGGGAAATCCGACCACGTTCGGCCAAATGCTGTTCAATATTTTTATCAGCTCATATTAGTCAGCTGGATTCATTATATTATACGTAAAATGTTGTGATGGAATCGTAATAAAAACAGGCCTCTAACAAGCTGCACCAATAAGTCAACCGATATCAAACGAATGCACTCTAAAACTTAGAATGCCCGCTTAAGAGATAAAGTGTTTTTCTCCTCTCGGCAAACCGATAAAGCGACTACGCATGACACTGTCACTCACATTGTTACTCGCTCTCTGTCTTGTTTGCAGATGCGGCACTGTTTAACTGTGGATTAAACGTCTTCTGAATGAACTGATAGAATACTGGAACTAATGTGTCAGCATGTATTGCATTGCGAAATGCAGAATAAGAGGATTGTAACAATGTATCTGTCCAAGGTAAGTGAATGAAAATGTAGTTATTTAAATCGAAAATGTGTGACAATAACAAAATAAAGCCGTGGTGTGTATGCTTCTTTACTTTTGAGATATGCACAATAATCTGTAGTATAAACCGCACACTCTTTAATAAAACTGTAAATATATTGAGATGCATGCATTATGAGGCATAAAAATATTTGGGATCTGGAGATGTGATCTATTACGTTTTCTTAGCACGACAAACTAGATTCTTATATGAAATATTCTACGGAAAGCTTCAAAACGTCTGTAAGTAAAGGCTTTTTAAAAAATTCAATTCTTGGTTAAGGGTTAATTCATTCGGATACACCATCAACAAGATGTGGCTCTTACATATAAAAAGACCATTTACACGGGATTCTAAATACAATAAGGCCATGCATAACAAATTATTTATTGAAGTAAACGTTTTAATCGTAGATGTCAATTCCAGTTTTAAGAATATTGTTTATTACAGAATGGTTAGATTTATGAAACTTTTAATATCAAGTAAATCAAATAATTGTTTGTAAAGGCCTCTTATTGCGCAGTGTATACAGGTTATAAATTAAGTTGAACTGACTAACCCATGCATCATTATATTATTTCATTATTTTTATTGTCATGTTTCATATACTGTCACTGCACTTACATGTTTCTGATAAACAGATAACTCGTTCAATATTATCTCATGCATATATGCTATGGAGTAGGTATATTAAATACACCAACAACGTATTTAGAAAACAAGAAAACCAAACGGCAAAATGGAATGCTGTACTAATCTGAAATATTAATATTAAATCTAATTTTGGTTAGAATGTAATGCAATAAAGCAAGTTTGTATATTTTTGATGACTAAATCAGAACAAACAAATTCAGATATCTGTTTATTTGGTGAAAACCGGGGTGAAAACACATACTAGTATAACCGTTAAGTGACCGAGACGATATCTTACAAATTGAGTAATTGATTTGCAAGTAAGAACCCTAATCTAGGATACCTATGTTCACGTCATTCTAATTTGTAACATTATTTTGTTACGCTCATTACTGCATTAAAATTTCATCTATCTCGCCGTGGAAATTGCTTCATTCATTATTCACTTGTCACATATGGAGAGATAATTACATTAACAACTAGAAACAACGAAAACAACATCAATACATAACAAGCAAGTAAATTATACATATATATTATGTGACAACCATTCATGATCATTTTATTGGATTCACATTTGCGTATTTCTTCTCTACTTCAACTTTTCAGTGGCTTCTTTTAAATTAACAGCTTTACAAGGTAATAGGAATATTAATCTGTCTGGTCAATACAAATAACATGTCGAATGAAAAAACAAATTGTATTACGGTAAATTATTCAACAAAAGT
>JXSR01S022546.1:13412-30207 GCA_000969725.1 Ophiothrix spiculata
TTCTAATGTATTATTTATGAGGGCTAGTTTGTCAATAAGGAATAAGTTTATAATTTTGTCGTCACATCTGATCTTATTGTTAGTAAAGTACTAGACACCGCCATGTATCATCATTGCGCATGTTCAATGCTTTATATTTTGCTTAGGCGGTTTAGGCGGCTTGAAATATAAAATTGTCGATACTTCGCATTGGCGTGATTAATGACGCCCAATTGGGTGGTTTAGTCTATTTTTTGTTTATTTTAAGGGTAAATTGTTGCAATTTTAGGCTTAATTTGCGTATTACCAGTCTGCGACAAAAAAAGTGTGTGTGATGTATTTGTATATGGTCCAGGAAATCAGTCATTTTTATGGTTAGGGAAGATTGAATATCAGAGGACACATGAATTATTTATATTAGATACATATGGCTCCTATAAAAACATGACTTTTTTGTGAGTCTTGGTCGTTTGATATAATAATTAGGTTTTCGTCCGTATTTAAGCGTGCGCAAACACTTTTGACCGGGAATGTACATGTTTTTCATTCTGTCCACAAACCCCTCAGCATTGTCAGATTAGAAATTAGTTCAATCAGGATTGAGGAGGGAGAGCTAGCAACTTATTTGAGATAATTGGTACAGTATTTGAAAAACACTGGTTCATAACAATGATTTACTTGGAAAATAAGAACTCCATTTGAAATGTAAATTTTCCCAATGCTGCAAATGAAGAACATTTATTTTGCCTTCTAATTATACAACTTAAAACAATTCGAAAAACCAATAAAACACTTGTTGTATGCAGATTATACCTATCAAATAGATTTCTACAAGGGATAAAATGGGGAAATTGTGAATGCTCTCTATTCATGAGTTTACTGCAGTCAAACAATTGTTTGATGCAGCAAAATGAAGAAGTTTGTGCATGAGTATGGTCATATATCAAAACCATGCAATTGCTAGTGCATTATAATTCAGTTGGGAAGAGTTATGTCATCCGATTATCACCACCACTGGTTCACACTTTTCAGACTTGAACCAGATCGAAACGATCACTACACAAATATATAATGGACTACTCCTTTGGGTGGTCACAAATGTTGAATATTTTAAATTTGAACATGGAATCGGTTTTGAATAGATTTAAACGTGTGGTGAAATATATATATTGACATGAATTTTAATCTTGGCAACCACACAACGTAAATGACAGTCAGCGAAAAAATTACTGACCATCCAGGATTCGAACCTGGGACCTTGGCATTACTAACGCCACGCTCTACCAACTGAGCTAATGAGTCAGGTGGGGAAGAGCGGTCGATTTTATATCTATAGGCCTTCAGTTCTAACCCCCGTTCCTCTAACATCCTCTCATCCGAGAAGCTTTCTAAGGTTCGAATCCTGGATGGTCAGTGATTTTTTCGCTGTCATTTACGTTGCCCAGATTAAAATTCATGTCAATATGGAATCGGTTTCTTCAATGGTTGCAATATTTAAAGAATGATAAAATGATTCTAACTGAACCAAAATATTCTTTATACCAAACATTTATTAGGTAATATAGCTGATAAAAGATTATTTTCCTCAAGCTTGAGCAAAATCAGAGAAAATGGCTATTTCTGCAGTACTTGCCAACATGCTTGAGCTACTGGCTTAATTTGTAAAGCAGAACTCAAATCTGTGCCTAATGTTGGAAGCTAGGCCAAGGTGTGCTCATCCTGTTAGAGTAGTCAACAAAACTATATGAGAACAGGCTCAAGTTCATGTAAAGGAGCATATAACACTGCATAACGTTTGTGACATATCAAAAAAATATCAATGTCATGAACCAGCAACTTAGGAGTTGACTAACTTCTTTAATACTGGATACAGTGTTGTGAGCCCAAGATGTTGGAATACATGAGAGACTCATCAATGTATGGCATGACTTTCACTGAACAGAGAACAAAGTGCAAGGTACATTCATCATGAATCAGTAGTGATAATACTTTATCACAAATTCTCAGCCAAATTGTCACTGTGAAGCAAAAAACAGATGCCCTACCTTGAGTCATGGTACACTTAAAATATGATGGGGATAGCAATTTGGTATATCATTTCCGATTACCAATTGTCAAATTTATTAACACTTTAAAATGTACTTCAATGATTTGGACATCCACTTTCTTATTGCTAATAAAATGTCTTTATTTCTTGCACATAATAGATATATCAAAAAATTATTGATAATGTTACAAATATAATTCACTAACAGCATACTCTATTGTTTTGTGAGTATTATCCCTGGAGAAAATCGAGTACAATTCTAATACAAGATTGGAATGTGCACATTTGAAATTTGTATTTGTATTTTTAACAAACAATTTGTACTAGAATTATACTTAAAGTATAAAAATGATGTTCCAAATGTGCACATTCCGATCTTGTATTAGAATTGTACTCGATTTCTTCCTGGGATGGCACAATCATTTATCACAAATGCACCATCCACCAATTTATGCAAGTCTATGACAGGTGGTGTATTTTATTAGGGTGATATAAAATATTGCATTCAGTACTTGCAGGCATGATGCTTGGATCTTCACTGTACAAAAGTATTGGAAAATTCACATTTTCAGGCAAATTCAGTCAAAAATACAAAAAGCCATAACCATCCTTGTACTTGTGAGTGTCCATCCAAACCAGCTGTAAATGCAGCCTCTTGTCATTTTCACTTTTAAAGACTTACAAAAACCATGTTTAAAGGATTAAAATGACACCTCAATGAAGTCAAAAGTCATGGTCAGTCAAAGGTTGTCTTGGCTCAGTAAAATGTATAACTGAGATAAACAAATTCAAAGATCGGTAGGCCCTATATTTTCTGGTGATTGTCCTAAAAATATACAGATATGTTTCATATTTCTGATCAATTTCTTGAAATGCAACTTTGCTGGGGTTTAAAGTAAGCACAAGGAATGTGAAAATGTCAAAAAATCAATGACCTTGACGAGTATTTTCACGTGTAGCGCAAAATGAAGTTTGCTGCATTTACAGCTCTTTTGCGATGAAGTGTCACATTTGTGTTACACAATCGATTTTAGAAGTACAAACCTTGCATGTCTGTGACATTGCTACTCCTATTGCTGCAAGAATAAAATATCCCATTCAGTGGGTAACCTGGCAAGGAGTCTCATTATATAGTTGCTATTCTTCCAAACTAATTCAGGTAGTTCCATAATTACAAATTTCTTGGATAATTTAAACAAGAATGCATGATGGAGATTGTATTAACAAAACAGCAGGACCCTGAAATCAGCCTTTTTGTGTATACTGCTCGATTTTTGTATGATCAATAGGAGGGGAGATGTTTAATGATGCATCATTGGTGGACATCACTATTGCATCATTAGTAGACATCAACATAATACACACACAAAACATTAATACATGTCACTGTTCAGTTTGTCAATATGTGACCTGTTATATCTAAAAACCTTAATCAAACCATTAAAGGTCCCAAAATCAATATTTTGGTCTTGTTTTAAAGCTTTAAAATGACACCTTACTTTTAATAATCAGATCTTTGATTTCATTTCCTTTTTTTAATGTTTTGGATGTTGGAACTGACGACTCTATACATATCAAAGGTAACGTTTCTGATAATATTACACATTTGCCCTCTGACACGATTTTTAAATGTAGGCTCTGACACAATCTTTAAATGTGTTAACCTAAAAGTCTCATAATATACAAATATTGACTGCTTTGAGGGGCATGGTTTAAATTATTTTCCCGAGGTGATCTCAAAACCATGAATATGCCCGAAGCGAAGCTGAGGGCATATTCATGGTTTTGAGATCACCGAGGGGAAATAATTTTAACCATGCCCCGAACAAAAAGCTGTCAATATTCGTTTTATATACCGAATCAATAGATTTTCGTCATCTGGTTGGTTAAAAGAACCGATAATGATTTACGATATTTCTCATTTCAATGCTGACCGCGCCGTAAGTTGCGCAAAATGTATTGAGCGGGCCTAGTGA
The DNA here is from genome assembly GCA_000969725.1 of Ophiothrix spiculata. Lineage (NCBI taxonomy): Eukaryota > Metazoa > Echinodermata > Ophiuroidea > Amphilepidida > Ophiotrichidae > Ophiothrix > Ophiothrix spiculata. The sequence goes on from JXSR01S022546.1 coordinate 17,415, forward strand.
AAAATATGCCCCGGGCCTAGTAAAATCCATGCCCTCACTTTTAACCAATCAGAGGACAGGAATCTTTTTATGAGGTATATAACAAGTAATATTCTATGCTGACGTGAAGGAACCTATAGATATGACGGGTCACATACAACAATGTCTTACAGAATAAACATTTTAAACACCAATTGTGACAATCCACCAGAAACTACCAGTGAAGTCATCCCCTAATCGGTTTTGTAGAACATATATTCAGCTTTAATTGATTACTGTTTCAAGTTCATAAGATTCTCAGAAATTCAGTTGAGACAAAAAAAAATACATGGTAAAAAGCAACAATTCTGTGAAGAAAATATGTATAAGTTTTTACTTTATGCACATTGCCAATGTGCTTACATCAAGAAAATATCAGTTTTCAGATATTTTGGAGTTGAAATGAATGTGAATATTTTACAAGAAGTTAATTAAGGAACTTTTAACTTCAAACCTGAAAATCTTAATTTCGCCATAAGATGACATGCATTTTACCCTGTATTTCAAAATTACAAATTATGGGACGCTTGTGGTTAATGGTCACAATTATACAGTTATTTAGTTTTGTGTCTTTTATTGCCCACAAAGAATCTTTCATTTAGGTCAAAACTGAACTGCCAAGATTAAACGCTGGCAGTGCATCATATATAGAATCACAATATTTGCTTAGTTTTGTGCACCTGGTTAATGCACAACAGTCATATTGCATATAGTAAATTTTTACAACTTTACACCTTTCTCTTATTGAGCAACTTGGAAATCAATCAATTTGGTACAAGAAACTAGCACCGCTATCTTAATACACAAAGAACACAGAGAAAATCCAGGGGGGGGGGGCAGTCAAGAATAATGTTGCAGGTATAACGTGAAAAAAAAAAGTGGATTAGGGTTGCTTTGAGGATGGCAGGCCCGGGGGGCACTAAAATTTAAAAGTGGTAGGTATGTACGGCGCAAAGCGCCGGATTGGCGGTCAAGTGAACTGATTTTGGATAAAAACATGGTCCTTTTCAACTGATTTTGGGGGTCTAGTGAACTGAAATTTAGACCAAAAATGACCTATTGAGGTAAAAACTTTCAAATTTCTTGATCAATTATCGTACTTGGAGTTAAAATATAGTACTTTTCCTAAAAAGAGGGGTCAAAAGAACTGAATCATGCCAAAAATGAGGGTCTAATGAACTGCCTGGAGGTCTGAAAAAGGGGGTCTTGACCGCTGGACATAGGTATCCTGCTCAGCCCCCTCCACCCCCCGGGATTGCAGGGTGACACTGTTGAGAGTATCTAAACCAGCCATAATAGCGATACTTTTTCAGACCTTGTGTGTGAAAAGGGTATATTTTGGCTTCAGAAAAAATCACCCTTTAGGTGGTGTTTTGAAAAACTGTGATCATGCTATGCCTGCAACATTATACTTGACTGTCCCCCTGGGGAGAAAATTCATTAGACAAATTTGCTGGGAACAAGCCATTAATAAGGCTATCAAATGTTATATCAGCGTTCTGAAAAAGAAGAGCCAAAGCAATTGGTATAATAGCACAGCCTATAATTACTTATGTCATATTTTGTTATGTAAAGAAATTTTTGACGTGCTCTTTACAAATTAAGTTTAAAATGGCAGTGCTGTAAGCTCTAGCAGCATCGTACCAACAGACCGATAACAATATCAGAACATTATACCTCATATATAGATTCCTGTCCTCTGATTGGTTAAAAGTGAGGGCCTGGATTTAACTAGGCCCTATAAATTTACTATACCCGGGCATATTTTTACTAGGCCCGCTCAAATGTATTTTGCGTTGTGTAACTCGAGCTTCACACGCGCGACTTTAAGCATTCATGGTCAAACAAGCGCTGCAGTGCGTTAAGCTAGTTATCTTGTGCGCACAATACGACATGGTCAGCAATGAAAGGAGAAACAAATATTGTAAATTATCATCGGGCGCTTTGAGTGCTAAAATGGTTCTTTTAACTAACCAGAGGACAAAAATCTATATATTCCGTATATAAAACAAATATTGACTGCTTTTAGTTCGGGTATGGTTAAAATTATTTCTCCTATAATTGACACAACAAAACATGTAAAGATTTGTTGCAGAGGTCACACAGGATGCATTTGGAAACATATTTTGTATATCCTTTCTTATCATTAGGCAAAATAGGTTCGCCTAGGAAGAAATGTGAATAAGGTAATAATGTGAAAAGTACTTCCCCCTTTTTAAAAGTTTAGACAAAAGCAAATGCAATGTATCAGGTTTCCTTTTTATTGGTATTGTAAATCACTTTGTTTTTGCAACAAATTTGTCTTTTTGTCTCCTGAAAATTAAAAACAAAAAATTCTTCAGGTGAGCAGGTAAAAAACCCAACAACAACTAAAAAGAAAATAATTATGTGCTGGAAAGTCAATTTCTAAGATAAATACTGTTTTATCTTAATTTCACCTTACTTGTCTCAAATTTACATGTATCATAACCCAAATTAAGCTCTTTGATTTGACTATACATATTCTATTTTTCATTTCTAGAAAATAAAATACACAAAGTTGCAGATACATAATCACCTTTACAATTGTTCACTATGTAGAAAAGGTACAAAAATTTTCTTGGATAAACACATAAATACATTATAAAGACATTCTATATTTGCATATGTATCAATTCAGAAAAGTAGAAATCATACCCACAGCAATAGGGACATGAAATAAACCAACCAATATCAGTGCAAACTTTGGCAACCATTATTACAGTAAGTGAGAAAAATGCTATCGCTATTACATTGACATGTCCAATTTTTACATTTCTACATATTAACTTTTGAGAAAATGTGCTAAAACAGACTACTTTAAGTGGCAAAGCTATGGTAAATGGGAAAGGAGAATGCTTCATTGAAACCCATTGGCTAAACTAAATTTATCATTTTTACATTACATGCACTTGTCTGTTTGAGGCTATCTACATAGAATGCAGATCCATATTAACCCACATCTTCTTGATCCAGATCTTCAGGATGCATTGAAATGATTTGGCAGATCCAGCTGCAATCTAGATGCAAAACAGTTTACAGAAATGTGGACTGATCTGAATCTATGCTCTTCCTAGACAGCTCCACTATTAGAAAGAAATCTGGTGAATTTAAGTACTGGACTACAATATACCAAATATATAATTCCACAATGATTCTAATAGAAAATATATATCTTTACATAAAATCTTAATTATATACACCATAATATTTACACATTTTATATGTCCAAATAAAGGTTGGAGTGCTGTATACTAGCTGTATTAATATGTTTTGTACCCAGATGTATTTGATTTTCAAATTATTAAACATATAATCAAGTTTAGCAAACTTACTGAGTAGGATCATATCTTAGCTTTAATATCTGAAAGTTTGAGGACCATAAACAAAGTTTCCAAGTGCTATCATCATTTTATTGATGATGGACACAATTACAGTTCTATAAATACCACACACATTAACCCTTGTGTACTGAGGTTTTTTCTTGTGCATCTGAACATTAATGACTTGCCCTACTTAAGAATACACTCGAAAGTGTTTCCAGATAACTGCAACGGATGAATTTACAGTTGCAGAGTCAGTCTCTTTTGCACTTTTATCAGCAAAACAAAATCTGTAGGGGCGGTGGTTTTCATGAGGAGAGTTAAATCTGTTCACAGCTCAAACAAACACTTTGACAAAAGACCATCTTTTCTTTATGAGTGTGTTCTTTTCAAATGCAACATACCACAATCATGAAATAAAATTCTTACAAAAACTACACATAATATAATTTTAGTTGCATCATAATAAAAAACAACTCTTAAAATTTGACTACTTCTGGGTACAAATCATTGATACAGCCAGTGTAAGTACAGTACACAAAATATATATACACAAAATTTGTATACCCAAATTTTGCATTCCAAATAAGCTGTATATGGATTACCTGTTCTGTTTTCAAATGCTTAATTTCATATGCTAATCTCATTGAAGCATGCATGACAGCTGAATTCATACTTACAATGCAATGCGTTCCATTTCCAATAATTTTCACCGCAAACAGCGCCGCAAATAACGGACTGCGGCAGCTGACAACAATGTATTGGAAAGTTCAGCTTTTCTCTACTCTGTTTGCGTTGATGCAAGTAGTGTTGCATCTTGATATTGATCTATCAAAACAGCATCTACACATCTTCTTTGTGTTTGCGTTGAGTCTGAATTCCGCTTTACCCAGTATTTTATAGCTTAAAACATCATAGGTTTGTTCAACAAATCAAATACATAGCTTTTTACAAATTGTATTGTTTTATTTCATGCAGCCATATTGTTTAAGAATGTGGGAAAATATTGCACAGCATAGAAAGTGTGTTACATTGCAATCAACCATGCAAATGACGATGACCTTTAATAATGAACCAATGATAGGTACATAATCAAAATTAATGAATCGGTTTTATTATACATCTAAATATTTTCATATGTTTCCTTGAGGGTATTGCAACTGGCAGTTAAACAAGAAGTATATATATTTTTTATGTTTATTTAACAGAAAAAATGATTGGCAAGAAATTAAACAAAATAAAGCATAAAAGAAATTTTGATAAAAGGGCTGCCCACAGCAAAATTGGAATATGTCTTGTGATATTTGAAGATGGAAATGTAACAGACAAGCAGATAAGTTTGACATCACCTTTTCACCTGTTTGTGGAAGCCCTTTAATTGTTCAATTAATATAAAAGCAATACAGATGTCTATACAATTATATATCAATAGACCATTCCTATAATTGACACACGCCGTTGATGGGGTAAATCCACAGAATCGGAACTCAGAAGGCGGCCAAGTAGGGTATTATCATACTTGGCCTCGTTCTGAGTTTTCATTCACCGTCCGATTCTGTGGATTTACCCCATCAACGGCGGGAGTATGTCAATTGTAGGAATGGTATATATGTTACCTGTTACCTTATCAAATTACATTTGATCTAATGTCTGAAGATAAGCATATCTCCATTCTAGAAAATACAAACCTCAAATTTTATTCTTTATTCACCAAATTATTAATATTAATTTTATCAATTTAATACTATATTATTCATTTTGAATAAATTTTCTATTTCTTGAACCCAATGGAGATTTCTCTTTTTTCCTCAAGAATTAGTAGTATGTATAGAGGGCATTTTTGACTGATTCACAAGTATCTAGTACTTCAAAAATGTTTACTGGTACAGTGGTTGTTGCTGATGCTAATTGCTAAGCCATTCTGCATGCATATAATCACAATGCAGAAGCACTAAATTGTAGGAACACTCAATTACACATGCACATATTTACAGCACATGGTAGGTTAGCTTTGAGTGTTTATGAAAATGTATGACCGTAATGTTAATTTTGTACAGATTGTGTGTAGCAATTAGATTTTTTTTCAAAGTCAGCAAACTCAATCTTATTGTGATAAGAATATTTTGCAACAGCATGACAAGCTGGCAAGTTGATTACTTTGTCATGTACATTACAAGGGCATATCAGTTGAAATCAAAGCAACTTCTTCACAACAATCCATTGCCGGCAATTATAAAATTGAATTCTAACGCAGGGCAACAACTCTGATAAGCAAAACTCGTGGTCTCTATGTGCAGATACACATGACAAAGCAACAAGGTACAAATCAAAGGTAGAAGGAAAAATGCACCCACCTGAAAATCGAACCCATTACCTTTGAAATACAAGTCCAATTTCTTAACGACTTAGCCATTAAAGCTTACATGGTTAGACAGGTTTCTGAATGATCTAAAATGAACTGAAATTGAAACATCCCCACACATGTAGCTCTTAGTAGTTCTGGCTTATTACACACAAGTTGTGAAATTACCAACTTCAAAAATACTTAATTAGACCTCAACAATTTGCCTAGTATGTGATAAAAAATGAAGCATATCATACATTTTTAAATGCTGTATATTTTGCAATGTGCCCTGGATGAATGGTTTACAATTACACTTGGTATGCATAAACCTTAATTTCTAATGCTTTGATGGCCTGCTTCTATATAACAACTGCTGTGCCTGTTGTTCCCGAAGCCTCTTCTCTTCCTGACTGGTCAGCCATGATTGACATATGGCTTTCATCTGTGACTGTGATTGGCCGGCTTGCTTTGCTGCTCGCATTATACGTTGGACATCCTCAACACGCTCTCCCTTCACGGCAAGAAGATACGCTGATTTGAGTTTACCACACAGGATGTAGGCATTGATCTACAGAAACAACAAAATGTTGAGTTTTTGTGAACTTGCATTATATTACCAGACTTTTCAAAATAGAATTCGCCCATTTGAATTTCCTGCCGAACTCTACAGAAAAACCACTGTATTTAGTCAATGGAGAAATTTTTATTTAGTTACAACTAAAGATGACGGTCTTTTGTCACATGTTCCTATTAGTTGACACAAACAACATACATACCTTAAAATGTCGATATAGTGCGCATCATGTTTTGCTCCTAAACATGTTCTTTATCACAAGACAAACAGATCTACTTCGCTGACCAGATGATACAATGAAAGGTGTATTCATCATTATCAGAGGCGACAGTATTTTGTAACATTTTATGTCCTGTAGTAAAAGGACGACATATTAAAAGATTGGAAAATGCGCACTATATTGAAATTATAGAGTATTAGTTATCTAACACTACAGTCAGAAATATAAAACCTTTTAAATGTTCACACTTCTTATCCTGCCTTACAATTTACAAGCAAGTGCCCAACACTAAAATTGTGCTATTTTGTCGAATTGATATGCTGGGTGTTCTTTTTTGGCATGATGCGTTGCAATTCATAAATAAAATAAAATAAAATTCTATACAGTAGTTTTGAATGTTGAGTATGCCCATCATGCTCATGAAAAAAGCATAAAAAGATTATTAGAAATTGAATATTAATTTATACTATTTCAATATAAGTTGAAAATCCAGTTTAAACTCTATTTCATATATTATTTCAGCATTTGAATATTAAATAATAATAGAAGTTGAGCGTAGCTTATTGTCTTCTGGTCAAGAACAATGGTCTTAAAACTTTGGTTTTGATACTCAATTTAGTCTTTCACAAATTTAGGAGATTGGGAGGTGTATGTTAGGCTGTAAAAGTGTACCATGAAAGAAAAGAAGCTGTGTTACCTTATTAATGTCACTCTTCATAAGCTTAATCAATGTTTCAGCCTCTTTGGTTTGACTGGAATCATCAGCTACAACCCTAACACTAGCATCCAGGATCTCATCACAGTTCTGGTCATTAGCCAGGCCTGTATCACGTACACAACTCAACAACGTTCGGATCTCTTTGTATTTGCGGATCGTAGCAAGATGGCGCCCTACGTGACTGTAGATGAGTGTGTCAGGGAGGCGGAAATCCTGTAAGAAAGCAAACCAGATTTGACTTCATCAAGGTGATTGGCAACATATGTTTGAATTACAGAATAAAAATAAAACAATGAATAAGTGTAATTCTGTGTGACAACATCCAGCTTGGCTACATGGGCTGAGTTATTTAGTCTGCTAAAGTCGCGTAAAGAAAACCTTTTTCATTTTTATGCGTCTTGTGCTCCGAGGTTAAATACTCAATACTCGAGAGCTCGCATGATTTGTCTGGTCTGTTGCTGTGTGACTTAATGATCAATTTGATTAGTTTGTTGTTCACACACGGTGAGAGTTGGTCCAGCCCAGAATGAAAAGGGGGTTTTCAGCTGACTTTAGTAACTGGTGGTTCCACCTGCTTGCAGGTACAATTATTCCAAACAGGCACCAACAGACCATCTATACAGTATGGTCCATTACTACCAGGACTTTCAGGACAGTACATTTTGTTTGGCAAGAAACACCTATGTGACCAACAGCCTCAAATACAGGCGATAACAAAAAGAAACAGAACAAATTCACTGTGTGGACGGTCTGGTCCAGAACTAACCCAAACCCTCTTATTATGAGGTATGAGATATAAATATGATAAAATATGGATAAGAAAAATAATTATTTTTGCTCACCTGTATAATCTTAAATGCAAGGGGAAATCCTTCTTGTACGGTATTACCAGACAGGAGAACCTGAAATGATAAGGAATTTGACTAATCAAAGAGTTCAGTACTTCCATAAACACATGCATTTTGTTTTGAAGAACTGGCCATTTGGATCTTTGAAAGAGTACAGCAGCTTACAATGCGAAACATTAGGATGAATCTGCGAGCACAAAACTCTTGGACAAATCACAGCACCATGTATACATGCTAATCTAAAATGAGTCTAAAATGGAAGTAAAAACTTAAAGATGCATTGGACAAAATTTCAGAATTTTATCTGCAGGTGATATACATTCTCTATGTACAGTAGTAACTGTAAAGTACCAAATATTGAGAAAATGTTGAAAACTTTATTTCAGTTTTTCAACTCTAGGGCCAGGGGCAGTATGTTTTGTTGTCAACAATAATTCATAATGAAAGAAAATCTAAATATATTGATATAGGGGTTGAATTTGACGATGAATCATTGCATGCTTCCAATATTATCGCTAACACTTCAAATGATGTAAAAATCCTGAAATGTCTGGAAGAAAGCTTGGGGATGATGCTCAACTTGTCCAATGCCACTTTAAAAGAGAATTGAACAGTCAATGGGCATGAAATTATAGCTTTGGCAGAGGGACAGTTCAAAAGGTAAGGACTAAAAATCACATGCACCAGTATGATGTATATGACGTGGCCTTGAAAATCTGATCCCTGTTTACCTGTCTAGTCACTTCAGCTTTCTCTTTCCTGTCTCCAAACAATGTCGACAGTTTGGATGCCTTAGATGATGATACAGCTGATGATGATGACTTAGATGGCCCTTCCAGCAACCCTGGCCCCTTGCTGGAAATGCGGTGCAAAAATTTAGTCACCTCGATCTGAAGCTTCATAGTATTCAGATGTCTAGGAAAAATGGGAAGCAGAAAATTCAATTCAATATGAAAAATATTCAATATGTTATACCAGAGTCAAGTAAACTCAATCAATACATTATATTGTGTGGAATGTCCAATGCCCCTGTGTGATGACAAATTCTCAAAATTCCATTGACTACAGATTTAACTGTTGATTGTCTTGATGAAATTCAAAGAAACTTGGAGCAGTTTGAAAGTAAGTTGGTTAAGATTCCACACCCTTGGAAATAACATTACCAATTGGAAAGATCCTATAACCAATAATGTAAAATGCAGAGGGTGGAGCACAATAAAGAGTGCAATTTCATCACGAGAGCACAAGAAAGTCATATCTGCAATGACTGCCCTGAGTATAATATTTATCTAACACCATGCCACTAGAATGTGAAAATTCCCTCAAAATTTCCCTGCCCTACATCAGTGGCTCTTGAAATGGTTCTTCAGAAGTTGGTGTCACCTGAAGAATTCAAGAACAACTGACCCAAGACATGATACAATGTGCAATATAAATTTATAAAAATGGCAGCCATTGCAGATATGACTTGCACTTACGTGACAATTTAGCAACACACTTTGATGAGATAATTCTGTGTAATGACAAGCTGAAGAGAAACTTTACGTAACATTTTTCTCAACCAATGTACCAAAATACTTATGCAGGATCTCCTCTACTTCAGCATTTTTTACTACCATTGTTTTTCATACTTACTTGGTTAGTTCAGAGGGTGTCAAACTCATTCTTAAATTTGAGTCAGCGCTGGTCCCACCAAATGAGGAGAATGATGACGGGCTGCCTCCAGTAATAGGTGGTCTTGGCACACTATCCCACTCCTTGTGGTCTAGCATTGACTTGAAATGCTGACGGGCTTTCTCCAAGTGATGCAGACGATCAAAGAGGTCAGAATACGTCTTGGCTCCAGACTGGAAGAATTTGATACACATAGTAGCAGCTCTTACAAAATCCTGTGCAGATAAAACAACATATAAACATTTATCATTAATTTCGAAAAAAAAGGTCAAATATTGGACTTTCTACTTTACCGAATGTGTTTGTAAAGTGAGGAGATTAGCAGTGATAGATATATTGACAAATCAACAACTGATATGATCTAAAATGAAGTCAACTTCTTGAGCTGGTTTTAAAGCTAGTCACTATTTCATGTGCAGACCGTATTAATGAAACAAAGGACATAATGCACAAATAAAAGTGGGAAATGCCCTATGTGTGTTTGTTGTATTGCTTATAATTTTTATACATAAGCAGGACAGTTGCAACTCCATTTTTACACAATCAAGTAACTTTTTTCTGATTACCTTCATAAACAGTTGCCAGTCATACAGCACATGATTAAGTCCATGCCTATTAAGGTATTTACATGCCGCAGTCAGATATGCACCCCATGCATTGAGAGTAGGGTCTAAACGGAGCATTTCATTCTGGAGTTTGCCCAGCGTTCCTTGCTTCATACATGGCACTAGTAGGGTCTCAATGAACACCTCCTTGGAACAACGCTGTAAAAAGAAATAAAGATATACAACATGACAACATGGGACACTGATTAATAAATATAAGTCAATCAATCAATCAATCAATGATACACAGTACTTGCATGAAATGCATACCCCATGAAGGAGTCTATTCGTACAGGGGACCAACGGCTATACGTGCCTTCCGAACCACGGAGCAAGTAGAGTAATATATTTCAATCTTTTGTGTCTTTATTTTTCATAAAGCTTTAAAGGAAAATTGCTACTTATTCTGACCACAGTATCAACATAAATTTGAACAAAATTTGCAAAATCAGCACAACATAAGAAGCATATTCTCTCAAGGAGCCATAAAATATTTGACATCAGATGTGACACTGCTGTTGAATTGCAGATCTGACAACATTTCCATCCTGCAATTACACAGCCATGCATATATGGAATAGCTTGCCAGATGAAGTAGTCAGTGACATCTCTGTTAATGGTGTGACACCCTTTAAGAGGAGATGATTAAAGCTTTTCCCCAGCACACCAATTCTCCTTTTGCTGTGAATAACTGATTAGCCCATGGAGATATCTATCATAGTGCAGTACAGCTTATGATAGTCTTTTCTTTCTATTCTTCATGAGCATTTTATAAGAAAAAATTGGTAGGATCTTCTGCAATAACCAGGGAGATTTTAAAAACAATTGTATGGGGATACTGGCATTTGACAACACTTGGCATCTCTGGAATTGGTCCCATAACCAGATTCACCTTGAATTATCTAAGCTCTACACAATTACAAGAATTTCCAGTTCAGCACCATACCTTTTGCAGAATACAGCTGACAGCCAAGTTGAAATGGTTGTTTTTCCTGTAGAAATTCACCATAGTACTGTAAGAACAGTACGTCTTGATGTAGTACAAGACTTCCTGCAGGGCTGGTGTGTCAGCAATGGCTGACGATGACATGGAAGAGTGCATCTGTAAAATTAATACAAGAAGCAAATAAGTGTTTCGTTCTGTTTTTTTTGGGGTGCTTATTACAACATTAACACTAATACTTTTTCACTTGTAAACAAAGGGGCAGTCGACCTCAGAATTCAAACCCTATATATCTATATAATTAATAAATTGTGACTAATAATGATCACCATATACATAGGTCTCGGCAATCTAAATAAATACTAACAGATCAAGGTTATACAAAACGAAACGACCTTGAACCTCCTTTTCGTATTTGCAAATTGTCAGTGCATGATAGACATAACTGCTATAATGCTTTTAAATACCTCATGTGACATAGACTTCCTCCTGGTATAATTTAGAAAGAAAAACTTACATGCTGTGAATTTATTGTTGCATTTTTTATGTGTTCAGTGGTGATATTTCACAGCATATATTGCTGTAATTTAAAACATCCATCAAAGGCCATTATTTATTATGATAAATTTGACAAAAACCTGTTTACATTTATTAGTATTAAAGGTACAGTCATACTAGAGAAGAGTCACTACCATGTAACAATGATTATAGTTGCCATTTATACTTTTTAAAGATAAGCAAGAAAATGTTTAGGCAGTTGGACCAATTCTAAGTGTTTAAAGTCTCCTCACTGTACAGAGTCCCACTGTTTTATGGTGTTTTCAAAATAGATTCCACAGGGAGAGTGATTGTGATAACCTCTGAATGAACAATTTTGAGCAATATAATAAAATAAATTCCAACAAAGTACTGTATCTCACTTTTGGCTCTGACAGTAGGCTATGCATAGATCCAGACGCTGCAGATTCCAGGATCTCAGTCAGCTGTAATGCAATAACAAGAAATAACAAGAAAACATTATGAGATTACAGTATATGTGAGGATATTGCATTGTGTTGATTAGACAATAACAGCAAAATGAACAGCAAATTTGTTAATCAAATTCATAAAGGATATAAAGATTTGTTCACACACTACGCGTGTCAGCTAGCCAATCAGAACGCAAGAATATAAAGTACGCAGAGTGCAGTGGATCTTCACAATGTACTGCGCTTGTTGCTTTCTGGTTTGTGTGGCGGGCATTTAGTGTGTATGAATGTTTCATTGTTTGTGTCGGGTGATTATTTATTTAGCATAGAGAAGTTTTTGATTTTAATGGTCATATAAAGGCCTATTTCTTTGCACAAAAGATGCAATATCATTTTTCCTACGTGTATGAATTAGATTAATAAATTTGCATTCCATTATGCTCGTAAAATAAGACAAAATCAATGCACTTGTTTATAATTTTTGATTGCTGTCCATTGCACTTGGCCCTTGTGAATTGGACGCATCAAAATTGACCGCGC
>JXSR01S022547.1:52472-69035 GCA_000969725.1 Ophiothrix spiculata
ATAAACCCAGGCACTATGTGCATGGGTTAAAAAAAGAGAAAAAGAGAGAGAAAAAGACCAGCTTGTAGCTCTACGCACTAAATTTATTATCATATAGCAATGCGTGCGGGTTTCTGATGATTTGGCCAGCCATTGGCACTTTTCCTCACCTAAAATGCACTTATAGGTATAGCAGCCCGTCTGTCTAGAGTGTAAATTACAAACATACCTGTAACAGGGCTTTGTTTCAACCCTGGTCCTCCAGTAGCGGGGTCAAAGGTTATCGTCCTAGCAACCGGCTGCTTGACAACATCTAGACCTGATTGGTTTATGACATGCACAGTAGTTTCCATGGCGTCAGTTGACTCGGTTTTTGCTGGTAGTGATTCTACTGATTGTCCAACAGGGGGTGATGTTAATCTGGCGATGCCTTCTACGCCAAAGTCCTCCTCACACAATGATAAATTCTTCTTCACAGAGCTATCTAATCGTGGACTCCTCTTGACAACCGATCCTGGTGTTGGAACAGTTTCATTTGTTACAGAATGACAACCATTTTGTACTATAAATTGATTGTTTTGGTCATTCTGTGAATGATTAGGAGTCCTCATCGGGTGGCCTACACTGGCAGGCTGCACCCGTTGCGGACCAGTCTGACTAGCATTGTGTGGCTGCACCCTTTGTGGGGCTTCATTATTGGGAGTCCTGTGTGGTGTAGTTAATGCTTGACTAGCTAGACTAGGTGTGCCTGGTAGGGCCACTGGTATCCTTTGAGCAGGGCCGGTTGCTGGTGTAGGCTGGTGTACAGCTGACGATGGCATCTGAATAAGATAAAAGCATAAAGAAAAGCAATTCAGTCATGAGTTAATTTGTGTACGTTTCTGTACACAAGGGGTGGCTTCAAAACCCGACCGGCGGTTGTCTGTCGGTTCTGGGCGGTTGGCTACGGTTTACTCCGGTTGAACTGCCAAGAACTGGCAGGCAACGGCCGGTTGAGTTTTGAAGCCGCCCCTAAGTGGAACTTTTGGATCGATCAGTCTCAATGAATCTATCACTCATTTATTCCACTGATTCAACAAGCATGCATCATTTGTCTCTATAAATTGTCCATAAACCTGCAGGAGTGCCAAGGGGTGAATTGGAGCAATGCTCCCAGTCATAAGCTTTCCACCCCCCCCCCCCCCTTTACCAACAGTTTCAGTCACTGACACAAATTTTAGCCTCAATTTCAAATTTGTTTATACCCATATCGATCCATAGTCTTGTGTTAGTGGTTTGTACAGTGCGAAAAATGAAATTAGCAACTTTTTCAAATCGAGGTCGAGGGTTTTAAAAGTTCATAAGTTCAATGTTTCTCAGTCAATTGTCAGAAATAGGGTGTCAAATAAAAGCTGAAATTCAAGCACTTGTACACAAGATTTTAAAATTGTTTTTGCGAGTTCCATATTTGTGCACGAGCCATTTTTTTCGAGGTGAAGTGATACTTTTTTGAGAGTCTTTATGTTAAATATGCAAGATCGCAAAAACTTGTTACTTTTCAAATCATACAACCACTTTATGTCAACCTAGAAGTACAGAAAACTGACACATTGGGGAAAATTAGCCTGACTATTTTGGGCTAATCAAACTTCCCTGATTTTGATGACTTTTCCCTGACTGGAAAAAAGTAAAATAGTTATTCCTGATGGGCTAAGATAAGTACCCTGTTTGTCAAATTTCCTATAAATTTCTTGATAATTTGTCATAAATGACCTGATAATTATGATATTACAGTTAATTACACATGCGAAGTACAAATATGGGAGAAGGGTTTATAAACTGATGGTTCATTTGGGTTTATTATTTGAAAGTTTTTGCGAAACTGTTCAAAAACATCATCTACTAATAGCGCCTTCTGTGTTTTGTATCATATTTGATTGATATTTGATTAATCGGGATATTTTGCTTCTTCCGGGTGTCCCATAGTCCATCTAGATGGACCTCACAAGCGAACATGAGCTTCTACGGCGCTCGCTTATGAGATCCATCTAGATGGACAATGTGTCCCATTGAAGTGGTGCAACTGTGTGCCTCTTTGGTCAGGGTGGTGTGCATGTTGAAACGCCAAGAGGAGGCATGAAAAATAAGGCAACAATTGCAAACCTGTTGTATATGTTTCACCATAGGAGTCACATTCCCCACAGATGGTGTCATGGTCCCTGTGGCACTGACATCAGGCTGGGTATGTTGAGCTGTTGGCGTACCAGGATTGGACGATGCTGCAAAGCTTGAGCTACGCTGCCGATCTCTTCGTTTGAGGTGCGGAGCTAGTATAGGTAAGTAAATCAAACAACAAGTAAGTGACGTGATACAAATAAAGAACATCATTTTAACCCTTTGAACCCGACGGGCTAGTATACCGGCTCACGTGTACATGTACCGTACACCCGATGAGCCGGCTTTAAGGTCACGTATCAGTAACTTGATGTGTCTGTCATCAGGCATGGGTAGTTACAATTTTCAATGGTCTTCTTTATATCAGAAGACATCAATGAAGTTTTGAACCCATGGTTGATGGTTTATTTTGCTCTTAATTGACTCGACAGAGGTAAAAAATTTCACATATCTTTGCAAATTTGATCACAATTTTCAACAAATGTAGCTTTGCCCATAGACTACAACGTAAATGTCGAATATGTTGTTCGACATAAATAATATTCTTTGTGAATGCTGGTTATTGGAATATTTCAGACTAATGTTAAATGAATAAGTAAAGTAGGGGAAATCAAAATCTAAGTAAGTTTAGGGGTTATATTGTGCTTTTAAACTTTCGGTTGGCCCGGGTCAGCGGTACAGATACACGTGGAATGGCCAGGGTTCAAAGGGTTAACATATCATTGATGTTGCAGTCTTGACCGATAAGTCATAAAAGTATCATACTAAAGGTGAGTGAAGAAAAATCACACTAAACTTAAAGGTCTAAAATATCTTTTGTTAGGCATAAAGGTGGGTGAAAATAAATTGTGTACAAATTTTCAATGTCATAGGCAGTTGAGAAATGCTATGTTGAATAAAAAAAAATGGCATGGTTGTGCATTGTGAGTAGATCTTATACTAAAGTGTGTATTTGGTATGTAAAAATGATTTTCCAAAGTCTTTGTAAAGTCATAAAAGTATCATGCCAAAGTTTGAGTGAAACAAATCCAGTCACAATTTTTTCCTACAATGTAGGGTTGATCAGGTTACACCAAACAATTATTTAGACCCACGTATATAAATATTTTGCTTACAAGTACTGACTGAGCCATACAAATGCAAACATTTTTTTGAAAATGTATTGTCATTGTCATCTAATAACTAAATTTTTGATCTTTTGTTGGCCCTTTTTGGTGCCAATATTTCCAAAAAGATTGCTAAAATAGCACACTTTGGTTGAAAACTGACATTATCATCATTTTCAGCATGCTAATTTACTTAAAATTACAAATGTATACAAGTGTCCATTTCCTAAAATGCTGGCTGACACCTGCTTTAACATAGCTAGTATAATCCAAGAAGTTTTTATAGGGGAATCGGGGTACACCGCCATCTTGTGTCACTCATAGAGCAGAGTTATTGTACCTCCGAATATATTTGGAGTTAGGCCTGATATCCAGGCAGATCAAGTAAATCTTCAATAAACACAAATACAGAGTGTGCATTTTGTTTCACGCGCAAACCATGTCTACGTTTCAAGTAGCGTGTATTGCAACTAGATCTGATCAAAGAACGCCAATTTTCTTGATTATCTGTTGCGAAGACTCTCGAAGTGTGGCACCCGGAGCCGTAAAATGCCGGAGGTAAAATAACTCGCCCTCCATTAGCGACAATCTAAGATGGCTTTACACAGCGTTGAAAGTACCAGTTCCCCTTTTTAAATTCCATAGTACAATATTACCTCTTGGAGTAACATTAACACAGCTCAGCACAGGTAGCTCAATCAAGGACTTCAGATCAGTCACTGCACCGTCAGTTTCATTATCAGTCTCTAACATGCTCTGGTCTGCCCACGCTACCTCTTTGTCTCCTTCTACAGCCTTCTGTATAAATTCAAACTCCATGTCTGTATCAGAGGTTGCCAATCCTGCACCTTTAATGAGGAAGTACTGCTTCTTGACTACTGATAACAATGACCCCACAAGTCTGAAAGGGAAATGGTAACAATTAAAGGAGCTTGGTCCGATTTTTCAAATTTTAGTTTTCAATGTCATATGAAAGATGACCACTCAAGCAGTCTAAATTTCAAATTTTAGCTGACTCGGTCAAAGCGTTTTGATTTTATGGGCAAATTTGTGTTTCAGAGCCTATATGTTACTATGTAAAATCAATTATGGTTACCATAATTAGATACATTTTCATATATATTTCCAAAACCGAACATAACTTGGTCGTAAAATTTCACATGGGTTGTGAGAAAAATATGAGCAACATTTTGGTACCAAAATCTCAAAAGGTTTGTAAAAAAGTTGAGGCAATCGGACCAGGCTCCTTTAAGTCGAAATTTGTAAAGATAATGAACCTTTTATTCCAGATCACCTGATTTTACAATAGCATGCGGCAGCTTTGAGGCAAACTATATTTTTTATTTGGCCTAAGGCCTATAAAAAAATTGTTTGATTGGCGTAATCTGACCAACCCTATATATATATATTTTTTGAGCATGGTAAAAAAACCTCCAAATTCCAAATTTGATGGGAATCGATTCATGGGGGCCTGAGATAGGGCTTGCAGGACATTCAAAATGACAAATAAAAGATGTGTTACAGAAAAAGTGAAGATGTTTTTGTGTTCTTGTACTAGACTTGCTCCAAGTCTTAGATCAACATATTCCACTTCTGTCCCTGTTTTTGTCATTATTTGATCAGTTTGATAAAACACTGTAAATGGCTTCAATTTGTTTCTTTTCACAGTTTTCCCATCAACAATAATAAAAAAAATTACACACGCAAAGTTTGATATGCCAGTATTCCAATATCATGAATATGGACCCTTAATTTACAGACCAAAGTAATATGATATGGTCACCTTGGCTCATGACCCAACCATCCACGACCAAACAAAGTGAATGATGTTGTCAGATTATCTTTAAGCATCCTGTATTCCTACCAAAACCATAATAACTCTGGGAATGGTCGCTCCCTTAGGCCTAATGTCCAACTGGTCAATCCCTAAGTCCAATATCTAAGACTTGTCACATGGCTAATTGGCTGATGTAAGATTATGTAACAATTTGATAAAGATGGGAGAATATCAGTGACCCAGCAGCACCTATTCTATTTTTGAAAAGGGGATGTAAAGTTGCAAGAAAACATTATGTAAATACAGAGCACATTAAAATACATCAGCAATTTATATAATTATATATCTAGAACTAATATTCAATCATTGACATCCACAAACTAAACCAAAAGTACCAATTTGAGTAATATTGCAGCGAATATCATATCTGTGCCTTCACTAGTTAACCTTCACACCTCTTGTATAATGAGTCAGCCTTTCCCCTTCATTCAATGCATGTCTGTATAAACACAGAACTCTATGTTGTGAGAGTGGTAATTTGACCCATTGCTTTTGACCAGTAATCATTCAGTGCTGTGATTGGTCAGTTGTGTACAGTCTAAAAATGCTGACCTCTGATTGGTGATTCAGTTTGCCAAGCACATTCAATTCACTATATTAGTACAGGACATAATTAAATTAGCTTTCTGTCAAGGCATTTATGCAAGTAGGAAAATTGTGGCTATAATGACAGGGGGATATTTTAAGACAGGTGCTAGGTGGTAAACTTTGATACAAATATTTAAGCATACAGAAAGTCATTTAAGGACAAGATATATGTAGGGATATTAGGAATTTTAGAATGGGAAATGAATAAACTGAAAACAGACAATAAATGCCTTGAATCAAGGCTATCTTGTACGAGAAATAGCAACTTAAAAAAAAATTGACCTACCGACCCATTTTTTTTTCTATGTTACGCCAATCAAACAATTTCTTTAGGCCTAAGCACTTACTTTTCCGCACTGTTGATTTGACTATCTTGCTGCCTGGCTATTTTCTTGATATGCTTGATTTGCCGTCTACTGTCCTTCAGTTCAATTTCTAAGTGTCTGGTCCTCAGGGATTCTTGTAAAACCTATTAAAACATAGCAATTGATGTGAACTCTTAGAGGTTATACGTCAAACATGTACAAATTACATCTTTCAATTTCTTAATCTCTTTTATTATCTTCTAATATTATGTGATATGATTTGAGTAAAACTGGCCCTACAGGTACTGAAAGCAGCTAGGTTCAAAAAAATGCTACACTTGTCTTGAGAAATTATATGCTCCTTGTTATATTGACAATTTTATGTTTTGCCTTTTTAAAAAAAATTGTGGCTAGGTCTGCAACTGTGAGTTAATTGTAGTCATTGTTCATAGGCCATGGAGTTTTCTCAACTTTTCTGTTTGAAAGGGTTCTGTGGACGACACTTCTTGGTACTTGGACCATCGTTCACATATTTAATTTACAGCATGTGATTTGTCAAGCTACAGTTTTGTGCAGGAATCTATGCTTACAGGCATACACATTCAAATATTCAAGTAAAATACAACCCAATTTAAAGCAAAAATGATAACTGGCAATATTCGCTGACAAAGTGTGACATCAAAATTATTAGAACTTTGCCAAGTGACTGTTTCACACTTATTGCAATTTGAACCGTAATCAAAATGATCTCAACACATACTCAATGGGTAGTCAACTAAGCGTGAAAAAAGAGTGAATCAGTAACCAGGATATGACATTTTCACTTTGTCAGCGAATTAAATCACTTAATTGTTCAAGTTCAAAGAGAGATAGCAATTCAGACCTGAAACTGACTCTTCAAAATAAGAGCTGAAAACCATGAAATTCTGCACAAAAATGCTTAAATTGGCTGAATTGGCAAGAAAAGAAGCTGAAATCAGCTGAAAAGCTGAAATGTTTCGGGTCTGAATTAAAGTGACACAAATTCTGTTTATTTTACAAAATCTTCCCATAGCTTTGCATCCAATGAAGCATAACAAAAAGACAGCTTACCTCAGGTATTTGTCCATCTTTACCCGCTACACGCATTTCAGCTGTGACCCTATTCAGCCATTCATCATTATCCTTCATACGCTGATCTACCTCTGCCTTGCGTCCACGTAACCTTCCTTGCCTCGCTTTGGATGCCGCGATGACACGCTCTGATTTGGACATAGTCTATGGTGAAACAGAAAGTTTAAAAAAAAAAATTAAATTTAAATTTGTTCTTTGGGTGATTCCTTAACTCTTTTTTCAGATTGGATGCCGCAATGACACTCTGCTTTGGACATGGTCTATGGTGAAACAGCAAGTTTTTAAACATAAGATTTTAAATTTGTTCTTTAAAGGAGCTTTGATTCAGGGGAAGTTGTGATTCACGGGTCATCAGATCAATTTATAAAAAAAATGCAGTGATACACTATCATACCATAACTCATAGTTAGTTTATTGGTAGCATTGTGTTTATAGGAGAATCTGGACTGGCCGCCATCTTGTGTCGCTAATGGAGCAGAGTTATTGTACCTCCGGATATACTCAGAGTTTGGCTCGATATTAGGCAGATCGTGTAAATCTTCACTTGGCGTATATAGAGTGTGTGTATTTTATTTCACACGCAAACCGTGTCTGCATTTCAAGGAGCGAATTGCTCTGACAAAAGTAAACTAATTTTCCCGTTAATCTGTTTTGAAGACTCTTGAAGTGCCACGCAGAGACGTAAAATACCGGAGGTACAATAACTCGCCTTCCATAAACACCAATCCAAGATGTTTGCTATCCCACAGGATTTACACGGCAGTCAAATCAAAATGGCGGGAGTCCAGATTCCCTTATACAAGTTCCTTGGTCCTACCTTATCTGCTTGCATGGATTGCCCATACACGATTCGTAATCTCTCTAGTGTGAATTGTTTTCTGAGGATCTTCATGGTGAGATCTCTATCGGAGGATTCCAGTTCCATCAACTCTTTACGTATACTTGACCTCTGAACAAAGACATTGTGTAGTTCACCTTGTAATCTGTAGGAACAACAAAACGAGACAAAAGACTTATTATTAAGCAATTTCTACATTCCAAGGATTTTCATGGTCAGATCTCGATCGGAGGTCTCTAGTTCAATCAGCTCTTGGCGTATATACTTGACCTCTGAACAAACACATAATGGTAAAAGTCAATATCGCACAATCCAAAAAATCCGGTGCCAATAATAGATTGTTTTATATTCTTTGGTCCATAAAAACTTCCACTGCCTTTTTATATTATATTATATTGTTTAGGAGGATTCTCACTTTGAGATTTCTGTCAAAACTCCAGCTGATGTCTTAATTTTTACAAAAACTGTCAATAAGTATACACCAAAGCTAGGAAACTCACACTGATTTTTTAATTTGAAATTTTAGCCTATTTTGACAAATAATTTTGAAACTATAATTTCAGTGAAAAAAGTAAGAAAATATACCCCAGAACTATCTTTTTTGAAGAAAAAAAATAAAAATTGGCTAAAATTTGGTTGAACTTGGAAAAGGGAGTTCTAAAAATCAGAAGATCTGACGTTATTAAAACTAGTCCTTGTGAACTAGTATACTTTTCAATCAATCAATTTTATTTGTTTCCATCATATCTCACCTCACAAACAATGTTAACAACAAGTGATAATAATATTAATAAATAAGTACAATTGTTCATAAGTTAGACGTGGATGCTATCAAAAACGCAGGGCGTGTGTCAGATAGCACCCATAAAAGATAGTTACAAGAAAATAAAATAATAAGAATTATCATAAACAAATAGGGAACATTTCTCAAATAATAAAGGAGCATGGTCCGATTTTTCAAAATCTAGTTTGTAATGTCATATGAAAGGTGACCACTCAAAAGATTTAAGTTTCAAATTTCAGCTCAATCGGTCTAATCTTTTTGATTCTAAGGGCAATTTTTGCATTTCAGTGCTGGCTATACGACTGTGTAAAATTAATTATGGTTATCATAATTAGACACATTTTCATGTTTATCTTCAAAACGAAACATAATTTAGCCATGAAATTTCACATGGGTTATGAGAAAAACATGAGCAACATTTTGGTACCAAAATCTCAAAAAGTTGAGGCAATTGGACCATGCTCCTTTAAAGTTAAGTTAATAAAAGATAAAGAAGAAGTTGATACAATATTTCAGAAATTGTGAGGCTCTGACCTACCTTTACTCTTTCACTCCGGAATAAAATTATCACCATCTGTCCTTTTTCACTGGAAAGGCGCTCTGAGCAGCTCACAGGGAACTAATTTTATGATAGCACACGATAATTGTAGTGCGCCGGGGGTCGTTCTCTTTGAGAAAAATTAAAACTGATGGCGCTAGCTAGATAGCTCTTTGTTTCAATTGCTTGCTGACACAAATTTTGGACCAATTTGGCTTGCAGTTTTTGTTTTAGATCTATTTGAAAAAATTGCATCAAAGTAGAAATTCCGGCAAATCGTGCACGCTTTTGCGAGCCGCAGTGATCAGCTTGCCGGAGTGAAAGAGTTAAACCCCTTTGCTATATAGACTCACCAGGTATACACTGTATACAGCGCCCAAAGAAGGAGCATTGGCACAGGGGACCAACGGCTTAACGTGACTATCTGTACCACGGAGCAATTAAAGTAAAGTTTCTTGCCAACGGAGACGTAAACCGCCTGGCCCCAGGCTCGAAACCACAACCTCTATAACATACCTTTGTATCTCATCCTCACCAACAACATCAATACTGCGTCGTTTTGACACCTGCAGTGTCCCTGATTCATAACTGTGCAGCTTGGTCTTCAACTCGGATACCTTATAGGAGAAAATACATATTATATTGCATTTCTAGGTAAATTATGTGGTATACACTGGAAAGTAAAAAGCACTAGTTTTGGAACTGGCACTCGTTTTGGTACTCATTTTACCACTTGTTTTGGAAAATGAGTGCTTAAACAAGTGGTTTTTGAGTTTTAAAACGAGTGCCAGTTCCAAAACGAGTGCTTTTTACTTTACAGTGAGAGTTGTTCATCTACAATCAATAAAGACGCATCCATGCGTTCAAATATTTTTTATTTTGCGAGGGTGACTATAGCTGCAGACACTTCAAGCGATTTCTGATTTTGGAAACTTGTGTACAGAGAATAAAGTCAAAATTCTAAATGTTTTTTAAAATTAAACAGAATCTAGGAAAAATAGGGAGCCCTCATTTTCTGAAACTCAGCAACCGATAAGTAAATCCATGTAAAAGTATACATTTCTAGATGTGGATTTTCATGTAGAAGATGATGGTTCCGTCAGTTTTGGACCAAAATGTATGATTTTGGACAAACCCTTGTTCTTGGAACATTAATTTGTAAACAACCTAACTAGATTTTGAAAAAATAGAAGTTGGACTTCAAATGCTTTTTAGAATCTAGAAACACATGTCTACTCTAGGAACGCATTTCTCAATTTTTTTTTGATTTTTACCTTACTTTTTGAAATATTGCCAAAAATAGGTCAAAAATTTTTTTTGTGTCATTTTTGTTCAAGAAATGTGATGAAATAATATGAGTTTTTTTCTGAGAATCTTTCTTTTGAATACCAATGTGAACTGTGAACAATGTTTACCATATGGTTCCTAGTACCTAAAACCCTAAAAAAACAGGCTCGTAAAAATGCACAGCAAAAGGGTTTTTTTAACTCTTTTTCCTGTAAATTAAACTATTCCCGTATCATTTTTTTCAGATTCCCTTAATTTGATGGATTTTAAGATTAATCTAACATTTACACAAGATTTTGATTAAAATCCAACTTTACAAATTAAAGTGGCATCTGTGAGGGTGGGGAGGGGGGGGGGACCCTGCACTGATGGAATTAATCAAGTATTGACTTTGTAATTTAATCAAGCCAGTGCTAACACCTACCTCTGTCCTTAACTCTGCAACAATCTGTTGGTAGCGACTCACATGGAAGTCCACACTGACAATGTTGCGTTTAAGCTGAAATGAAAATAAGATATCAATATACAAATCTGGTCTGCTACAAATAATTGGACGGCTCTCATTGGGATGCTCATAAATGTCACAAAACATTACGATTTCTACAGCTTGAACATGGAATCATTTTCCAATAGTTGCACAATCTTAAGACCGGTGCATGTTGTAATGTTTCATGACGTTTGTGATATATATTGAAAAAGAATGGCCCAATTTATATTTCATCTTGTAGTTCCTTAAATTAAGACAAGGAAAACCAAAGTCTCAACTAGAATACGCGGTTCTAAAAAAATGAGGGGAAGTATTATTGCTTGTATGTTGAATATTATATAACATTTTTAAGTGGTAATAACAATAAATTTGAAAAAGGAAATTTGTATTTGTTATAATTTTGATTTTTGAGCATGAAGCGACTCCTCTTTTTGAAATTTGTGTAAAAAGCATTATTTATAAATTATATCAGGCTTTTGCACAAAACTATAATAAAACTGTGTATTGTACATTTTTACGAAAGCACCAGGATGCGTACAATATTCTTAAAAATGATGTACACATCCGGGCACCTTTCCAAGTACATTTTTAGCTAATCTTGCTTTAAGTGACCAGTATAAGGTTGGAAAAAATTATGCCAATCAATTATTTTCAAAAGCCTGATATAATTTAAAACAATAATAATATTGAATAGCTTATTTTCAGGTGATAACAAAATATTGTATACTGCAAAAATATTGCACTCGTCTTCAACTCATGCATATATTTTTAGCTCGTACAATATTTTCTTGTATTACCCTCAAAGCCATTCAACATTATATAAATTACATAAATACCAGCTTTGAAAGTTACAATTCCTGTTCATCTTAGATGATCTACGTGTACTTACATTTGATCTGATCTCCTTGGCTCTGTTGGCATATTTGAGGGTATTGTATGTGTCTTCATAAGTTAAACTAGATGGACTGAAATGAAATCACATTTATTAAGAGTAAGCAACAGTTAAATAAATTCAGATTTGATACTGGGATTCATTTAGATTCGAACCATAGATTAACAGGGGAGATACAAGGCACGTCGCCATTTTTATTCCAGCATGGAGACAAAATTGGGGGTATTCAGGTTTTTGCTGATAGCTTGCCGATGATGCCATAATGCGCGAATATTGAAACACACACACACGCTTTGCGTGCAGGTTAGCGTATCATTTGCGTGAAGTAATTTTTTGCGCAGGTTGTCTCTACGCGTTACCAAGTCTCGGCACTCAAAGTTGATTATGGCAGGACCCGAACACCCCCAATTTGAGCTCCATGGCTGACGATGCCATTACACGGGCTGGTATACAAAGCCTGGTATCTCCCCCTGTAAATCTATGATTCAAACTAAAATGCAAAATTGTATGCTAGTTACATGTCATTACATACTTGACATACAAAGTAAGGGACATTGAAGGATTTCCTGACTTTCACACAGCCATCTTTAATAACTGATCTGTCATACTATACTTTGATCAACACCAAATAAGCGGGCCTCTTTACAGCGTGAATTGATACAGATAAGCTTGTGCGTAGCTGAACACAGTACAACTGCAGAAGATGCAGCATGCGGTGTACGCATGACTCGCGCACCAGTATCTACGCCGCGCGTGTGAGTGGGATTATGTTTACTAGCGAATGAAGAAAAGCCTCATATAATTCCCGCCTATTTAGTGCATTTGATCAAAGTATAAAAGGTTGAGTTCAAAGGTTAGTAAGCAAGTACAACAACGTGTGACAGCTAAAACAGAATTCATACTTACAACGGCAATAAAAATTAATTCGCACTCAAAAAATGCAATGGAAATATCATCTTTTCTCAACTCGATTTGCAATTAATGATGCAAGTGGAGTTGCGTTTTGAGATCCATCTATCAGAATATAGACCTTTTCAAAATCCATTCAGAAATCTCCGAACATTGATCACATGGCCATTTTTTCAACCAATCACGTACAAGCTCATTAAGTATGCACAATTTTGTCAACAAAATTTTCCGAAAATTCTCTGGCATTTCAGTGCAATAAAAGTAAAAAATAAATAGAACCAGACCCCTACATTATTAGATACACTAGTTCTATTTAACAACTTTTGGCTGATGGTACCATAAGCTCACCGACACAAAGAGTGAATTTTCCATTTGAAATCGGCTGATTAAGCTTTTAAAAGATTTAAAGTCCCATCAGGGCGGTCACACGAAAAGTGACTCGATAGTGCTAACGCTATTGTTGCTGGATTTAATTCGTGAACGCGTACTCAAAGTCTTGTGCGTAGTGCGAACAAAACAACCTTGAAAATGTACGCTCGCGTCAGAGACCACTGCGTATTTGGTACAGGCACACGTTCACAAATTAAATCAAACAACAATAATTACAACTTTGAATTCATACACAACCAGTGAACAAGAACGCAAACTAAACATTCTGGTTATTGTGTTGAAGAGTCACCTTTTCTGTCGGCAATTGCCGGAAAGTGTAAAATCAGCTACAGAAAGTCGTGTTTTGAAAAGGTCTATTGCCCATATCTCGCATCTACACATGCTCAGCGAGTCTGAATTCAGCTTAGACGTGATTAGGATGCAATGGACTGCTTATATTATACAAATACAACATGGTTTGAGGGGAAGTATCACAAAATACTGTTCCCGAGGTGTTGGATGATCGAGATTCCTCCCGAGGTGCAGCCGAGTCTCGATCATCCAACACCGAGGGACAGTATTTTGTAATACTTTTCCGAAATAAACCATGTTGTATTTGTTTTACTACACCTAAACTATCATAATTTAACTTGGAAATTAAAACATTAAAATCAACAAATTCAGTATTTTGCTATGAACCATGCGGAAGTTTATACTCTTTCCCCGCGTATGCGTAAAAAACATAGCTGCAACGCTTAAACGCATACCTGGGCAACTGTACTTTAGTTATAAACGCACACGCGAGAAAGGGGTCAAAATTACTTATTACGCGTCTCTCTTATTTGACCTAGTAATATACAATGCAGATCAGCTGTAGCAAGTAAAAAATAGGAACTTCACACGGACAGTGTAGCTTTGCTCTTCAGCATACCCATATTCAATGTTTGAGCAAGTCAAATTTCTGGATATTTCTTAAATGGACTCATGTAAAATATTCCGATATAAAATGCGGAATACAAACCTGATAGCAGCTATCATGACCGTTCTACAGTTGCCTCCCAGTGAATCTTTCAATAATCTTGTCAATTTACTGTTCCTGTACGGTATGTGCATACTCTTATTCTGAGGATAAAACATAACCAAAAAAAATAATAATTTTCTAACTTTAACCATTGAAATTTCAGGAAAATAAGAGAATACTGACAAATTCAACTCCTGTGTACTGAAAACAAAGGTTTCTGTCGACATGCCTTATGTCGACATAACGACATGAATTCTCATTTGTCGACAAAACTGGGCAATTAAAATTTCATAAAACTTACTTTTAACTGTCAAATTATGGCTGTTTATTAGCAGTTGAGCTTTAACAAGTGTTTTAAATGTTGCATGAATAATTCAATACTTATTAGTTGTTCCTCATTTAAAACCATTTTTAAAGTTATTACGATGGTTCACAAAAAAGTTACAGAATATCAACTTTATATCATCCTTATGTGGTAACCAGAAAGAACAAGCACATTACTACATTAAAGGTATAAGTCTACGTCTAAAACGGGTCATTAAGCTTTTGCAAATAATTTCTTCTTTTTTTCTGTGAAAACCAACTCTTTGATATCAACTTTATGTCAACGGAGACAACAAATTATTGCAACATGTTAACAGTCCCAACAATTGCAGAAACCTTAGTATAAAGTGCCATACCTTCTTATCAGCAAGAGCATTAATGCAGTTGCCCAGTGCCAGTAATGACCTGTTGATGTTGGCCCCTTCACGGAATCGTTGACCCCTATTTGTCGTCACCGTTGCCCTCTCTGACCCCGCCAGATCAATAAGGGACATCTTAGCGACGCGGAAATCGGCACTCAAATTGGCGGTTCGATCTTTCTGCTTCACAAACACCTAAAAAGACAAAGAATTGAAAAATAATAAAAGTAGGACATAATTTTATTGAAAAGCTTCATACAGTTTTGGGGAAAAACCTGCCCAAACATGACAATAATTAACACAATTAAAAGACAATAAAAAAAAATCTTGATTCAAATTAAAATTAGAATGGCTACATTTTACAGCCTTTTAACATTATATCTGCCCACACTATAAAAGCTTATCGCTCATTCCGAAAAATCGGGTGCCAATGCAGTTGAAACAAGAGCACCAATGGTGCTGAGGCTCTGTGATGATTTGCGCTATTATATATGAGGCATGTCTTGAGACAGTATAGCAAAGTAACAAGTTTGTGAAATTGGTTCTGTTCTGTAGACTAGAACCATGTTGACAGTAATTTTTGACAATTGTCCTGCATGAAAGTAAGAGCTTGGTCACAATAATCGTACGAACAGCTTACGAGCAGTATTTAGTCCACTTAAAAGGACAGTGAGCAGTGAGTAAAGCGAGCGTCACGTGGATGAATGGTTTGATGGACCCTAAACAATTAAGTAATTATCATTCGTTCATTTAATACCCCAAACAATATTATTTAAATTTATTTCATTTTAGGAGGAGCAGGTTGGCGCAGCGGTACTTCCCTCGCCTTGCACCAATCAGGTCCCAGACTCGAGTCCCGCGCTTTATGTGCATTTGGTTTTCAGTCCATGCTCGCTTCGCAGGTTTTTTTCTTGGTTCTCCGGTCTTCCTCCAACATTCAAAGCTGAATTTAAAAAACATCTTGGAGCCCTGTTAAAGATAAGGTTCTTTCAGCTTACTTGGTACCAGCACCAAATAGGGTTTCCATATGGCGGATGCCTTGACAAGGTGATTTATCTTGATTTATTACCCTAAACAAATCAAGTCTGAAGTACTCTTTTCAAGTAAGCCTTCATTAATGTTTTTCATACAAGATATGCTTGCCTTAATTTTGCTAATAACATATTTGCTCATAACCCCAGACTTATAACATCAACCAATTGTTCT
Source organism: Ophiothrix spiculata (assembly GCA_000969725.1). Lineage (NCBI taxonomy): Eukaryota > Metazoa > Echinodermata > Ophiuroidea > Amphilepidida > Ophiotrichidae > Ophiothrix > Ophiothrix spiculata. The sequence continues at coordinate 68,569 of JXSR01S022547.1, forward strand.
TTTTGATTGAAAATGGCATTTTTAGGAACAGTTTATTTCACCCTTTGCACGCATCAAGTTTTGACCTCAAGGTCACCTCAATCAAAATTGAGTTTTCTGGCCTGTACAAATCGTCAACTGGTATGTCACAATCCCCAAACCATTTTTGTCTCGCCTGAAAATTTTCAGAAGAGATATAGCAATGAAATTTTCTGTCCGCCGTCCGGAGCGTAACTCAAGAACCGCATGCCCTACATTGATGATATTTAGTGACTGGGTAGACCTGGTGCCGATCTAGATCCAGCAACATTTCGTCGCAAAATATGCTAATTAAGTACCTAATTTGCATAATTTATGCGTAAAATGCTTTACATGGCATATTTTACAGACCGTGCACCCTAAATTCATGAAATTTGGTGGGAAGGTGAGGATAGAGTTGCGCTTGTGCCAGCTGCAATTTGAGCGCAAAATATGCTAATTAAGTACCT
>JXSR01S022547.1:70456-81136 GCA_000969725.1 Ophiothrix spiculata
ACCAATATTACGAGAGATGGTTTTGGAAATACAATCAATGTGATTTTCCATGTGAAAGACGGGGTTAGAGACTATCGATTAGCAAACCAAGAAATTTAGTATAATTAAACCTTTCCAGAAAAGTATTATCTAAGACAATGGTTAGATCATTGCATACTTTAGGAAGTCATATGAGATGTTCCTAAGACCATGTAATTAGTTTAACATGAATTTAAAATGGTTACACATGGTCATTGTGTCTATGCATGTATAAAATGAGATTATAGGACGATTATCTAGATCATGGCCTACTGGAAATAAAATTGAAAATCTACTGGAAACTTATCAAGCTATACTGAATTTAGCAAAATCTCATGCCTCCTGAAAAATATTATTAGACCTACACTAAAAGTGTAGTTTTTTGTATGGAATTATCCTGTTTTTCTTATGTTGTTTGTGCCTGACGAAAAAAGGTGTTATCCATTTAAAAGCTTGTGCTGTTTCTTGATCTATGTGTATTTATTGCTGTCTGGTAAGTTTGTTTCATTTCTGTTACTAGTTGTAGTTCTTTAGGCCTACATATATCATTTATTAATAGGCCCATATTATTTTGTATTTTCACCACATCAAGTTGGCTTACCGGTACTTTGTTTTAACTTCTAATTCATATAACTCGCCTAGATCTCAAACTCTTAAATGATTTCACTCCTAAATTAGGTTCAGTCAAACCAGGGAAAAAGGACATCTCCTTTTTCCATAAATCAAACAATAAACAGAAATACTTATAATTGCATCTAGCGCGTTTTGAACTGGCAGATTTTTCGGTTTAACCTTTTTTTAAAAAATATTAACTTTGAAAAGCGTCAATTTTGCTTTGAATGTAAATATTGTCTTCCATGAAACACCTACCATAGGAAAAGTATACATTTTCTGAAAGGAAATTTCACAAGGAATCTAAATATTTGCTTGTTTTTTTGGTAGGGGGAAAAGAAAGGGGGTTAGTTCAAATCAAACACCACTTTTTTTTTTGAAAAAAATATCTGACCTTAGGCAGGTAATTTTTTTTACAACAACACCCTATGGTCAAACAAACATCATTTTTGTGTTTCTTAGCTCAAGAGCTTTTCAAAAATGTATACTTTTGCTATCATACCTGCTATAGTTTTTTAGATGTGCAAGGATCTTCGTGACACGCACAAATCGCGCAATTTTTTGTTAATTTTTGTGAAAATCATACTCTTGCAATTTACAGATCTACATATCTACTTCTACATATTAATATTTGTGTAAACCTTACTAAAAAGCAATAGTTAAGCATATGTTCCCCTTATTTACTTGTATTGAGAGTTCTGGGAGCAATAATTTGTCAATTCAGTCACTGATTCTGGAAGAAATAGAACAGACGATATCACACTCATCCTCTTGTTTTAAAAGGTAAAGATGCTGATGAGTCTTGTGCTGCTGCAAGTCAATTCCAACATAAAGGACACTGACTTTAGGGACAATTGCCTCTTTTGTAAGTCTTTTATACAAACAGCCATATGATTTGTTTGAAGATGTAGGCCACATTGACTAACCACTTGGACTAAAAATTCTTCAGATTTTATAATGGTTACTAGTTTCATTATTTAATTCAAGATTTCACCATAAAGCTTGTTCTTGATGGTAAATAATAATTAAACTATTGTTGTTTGATTTAATTCGTGAACGCGTACTCAGAGCCTTGTGCGTACACGCGAACTAAACAACCTTGAAAATATACGCTTGCGTCAGGGACCACTGCGTACTTGATATAAACACGCGTTCATGAATTAAATTCAACAACTATAGTAACCATGGTAACAGCCAGGCTTAGGTTCAACTAGTTATCAAAGTAGAATTATTGGCCTACAATGTAGATTTTTCAAACAATTTTTCATCACAATTGCAATGCAGTATACACTGTGTAAACATTCACCGAACTGGAAAATCAACATTTTCAATTTATGATTTAACAATACATGTATTTGTTTGATCACACACAATTGAGTCATTCCATTATCTAATATTGTTTATTATCTTCCAAAAGATGTAAAACATATAAAAATTAAGGGCTACAACCAATTAAAGCATTTAGTTAAGTGTTACTTGGATTTTATCATATATCAATTTTTTTACATAACGGCCCCTCCATAACGGCTCCTCGGCTCCCCAAAACAAATTTCATGCATAAATCATTATAAAGAAAGAATAGAACATGCTATCAAAAAACTTTTGGCACCACTTTATAGCACTCATCAAAAGCTTTAATTTGATGGGTGAGTTGTCTATGAAGGTGGTTCCCTTCACTGACAAAATTTAAAAATAGTGTGCTAAATCTCGCACAATTAGACCGGCTCCCCAAATTTGGCTCCTCAGTTCAAAACGCACGACCCTTATAAGTAAACAAAGTAGGGTATTAAATTGTCTGGCTCATTATTTGTATATGAGGTGTGTAAATAAATCATCCATAGAGTACCAAGGTCACTATATATAGCTGATAAAACACCAGCTTATTACAGAGGACTTTGCATTTTTGTCGATAGGTACATTGAATAGGGTATGAGAGTAAATTAATATTAATATTGTAGATAAACTTGGTTATGTAATAGGATTACATTACATTACAGATACTTACTCCTGCCTACTTGCATATACAACCATTAGTTAATAAGGGAGTGAAAATTATTTATACTACAGCCAAAAAAAGTTCAGTGACCCTTAGTGGCCGGTTTGAATTAATTTTAGGCAATGAAATGAAATAGGAAATAAAGGATCCACTGCTTAACAACAGAACCATTAGAATATACTTTTTACTGCTGTTTCTGGGACTCAAATTTTGACCTTTTCCAACAAAATAGCACACTTTCCATGCAGTATTATCTCTTGAAAATAAGTAGGAAATGTTGGTACATCTTTCAGCTACATTGAGGATTCGATTTCAAGACAAAATATTAAACTGAAAAAAAGTTATTACGATATTCATACCAGGAAGTCATTGACAAAATGTAGAAAATTCCATAGTAAAAATGCCTTTGATTAGGATAGCTCTTACGGTTAACACCACAGAGCTAAAAATAGCAGATAGGCCTACTAGTATTTATCAAAATCATAATCAGAATTGAGTTTTGTTAAATCTGTCACAGTTTTTCCCAAATCCAAGTCTGACATAAGTGAACCCATTTGCCAAATCTGTCATCCGAATTGAACCCATTCAAATCTGTCATCAGAACTGAACTCAATTGCCAAATCTCATCAGAACTGAACCAATTTGTCCCAAGAACTGAACCCATAATTTGCCAAATTTGTCATCAGAACTGAACCAATTTGTCATCAGAACTGAACCAATTTGTCATCAGAACTGAGCCCATTTGCCAAATCTGTCATCAGAACTGAACCAATGTGCCAAATTTGTCGTCAGAACTGAACCAATTTGCCAAATCTGTCATCAGAATTGAACCTATTTGCCAAATCTGTCACCAGAATTGAACCTATTTGCCAAATCTGTCATCAGAACTGAACCAATTTGCCAAATCTGTCATCAAAACTGAACCAATTTGCCAAATCTGTCATCAGAACTGAACCTATTTGCCAAATCTGTCATCAGAACTGAACCAATTTGCCAAATCTGTCATCAGAACTGAACCAATTTGCCAAATCTGTCATCAGAATTGAACCAATTTGCCAAATCTGTCATCAGAACTGAACCAATTTGCCAAATCTGTCATCAGAACTGAACCAATTTGCCAAATCTGTCATCAGAACTGAACCTATTTGCCAAATTTGTCATCAGAACTGAACCAATTTGCCAAATCTGTCATTAGAACTGAACCTATTTGCCAAATCTGTCATCAGAATTGAACCAACTGTCATCAGAACTGAACCAATTTGCCAAATTTGTCATCAGAATTGAACCAATTTGCCAAATTTGTCACCAGAACTGAACCAATTTGCCAAATCTGTCATCAGAACTGAACCAATTTGCCAAATCTATCATCAGAACTGAACCAATTTGCCAAATCTGTCATCAGAACTGAACCAATTTGCCAAATCTATCATCAGAACTGAACCAATTTGCCAAATCTGTCATCAGAACTGTCCCTATTTGCCAAATATGTCATCAGAACTGAACCAATTTGCCAAATCTGTCATCAGAACTGAACCAATTTGCCAAATCTGTCATCAGAACTGAACCTATTTGCCAAATCTGTCATCAGAACTGAACAATTTGCCAAATTTGTCACCAGAACTGAACCAACTGTCATCAGAACTGAACCAATTTACCAAATCAGTCATCAGAACTGAACCAACTGTCATCAGAACTGAACAATTTGCCAAATCTGTCATCAGAATTGAACCAATTTGCCAAATCTGTCATCAGAACTGAACCTGTTTGCCAAATATGTCATCAGAACTGAACCAATGTGCCAAATTTGTCATCAGAACTGAACCAATGTGCCAAATTTGTCATCAGAATTGAACCCATTTGCCAAATCATGTCGTCTTGTGAATTAAAAAAGACAAAACTTACTTCTTCGACTTGGTTATTTCTTTCTTCCAGGCGTGCCTGTTGGCGCTGTTCCTTGCGTGCCTGTTGGCGGTCTCCCTTGCGTGTCTCTTGGCGGTCTTCCTTGCGTGCCTGTTTGCGGTCTTCCTTGCTGATCTTTGGTCGCCCTTCCTTGGGTGGTGTCTTCATGGTGTAACGTTCCTCACTTCGGACTTGTTCCTTCACTGCATGACGTTCCTCAGGAGTTAATTCTTCCCATCTTCTGCCCTGATGTATAATTAAAAATACAATACATATCATAACATGGATATAACAGGGAGGCGGGAACTAGAAATGAAATTTCAGCTTTCATTAGACCTACTGATCATCTGGAATTCAGGATATCTAGATCGGGGTCTATTACTGTAAACGCCAATATTTTTGCGCTCAGTAATTTTCGTGCCCAACCAATTTTGGACCATTTCGGGCGTTTTTATTTTTGCGCACGTGAACATTGACCGAGTAGGAAATAACCTTTGCAACAAATACACATTATTTTTTGCGGTACATTTATTTTCGCGCTAATCCCATTTTGCGCGAAAATAAATGGAGCGCGAAATTTTTTTGCAACAAATACACATTATTTTTCGCGGTACATTTATTTTCGCCCTAATCCCATTTTGCGCGAAAATAAATGTAGCGCGAAAAATACCACTTATACAGTATTGCATCAAGCGTTTGGCTAAGTACTTGATTTCTTTGGCTGAGTCATCATGAAATACAACTCTACGACGATTTGTACAGTAAAGCGAATAGACTCTTCAGGCACACGTAATACCAGTGTGTCCCGGTTGTGTCTCTCTCGTATCTCTATTTCAAAGTTGCATGTTCGCTATCATTTGCAATCAGCATAGGCGTATCTATTATTGGTTAAATTGAGAGGTCACCAAGGTCTGATGTGATCATAGACATAATTGGATAAAACAGTTACCTCCTACAATTTTTTGAAATGATTAGAAACCCCCCCTCCCCCCCCCCCAAAAAGAGATGCTTACCTGCTGCTCCAAGATTTCATTGATCTTTGCCATGAAGTGCTGCTTATTCCTTTTCCTACCAGAGTCTACGGGATGATCCCTTGGGCCCATGGTGTCCACATTGTCAGTAGAATCGATGGCTCTCTTGCTCCTTTCTTCAGCTTTGACTATACCATTGTGATGAAAGTTTAACTGTCAATATAAAAGTAAAGGAGCACTTTAAAGCTAGGCTTTAACAATGTTCAACGAAGCGACATTTTGGGGATATTTCAAAGTGCAAATCACGTACGCCATTTGGTGCATATATTTTTGTTAATTTAAAATTCATGCTTCAAGTTGGCACTTTTTTCAATCCACAAATAGTTTATGTAGGGGGTGTCTGAGGGGGATGTGCCCCCTCAGGAGATAAACAATTTTGAAATTTCAAAGTGCAAATCAAGCCATTTGGTGCATATATTTTTGTCTAATTCATGCTTCAAAGTTGACATTTTTTTCTATCCAAATCTGGGCAAAAAACTTATGAGCCTAGCATTAGTAGCAATCGACAAACAATTTGTATAAAGGGGGTGTCTGAGGGGGATGTTCCTACTCAGGAGAAGTGCAAATCACGCCATTTGGTGCATATATATGTGATGGGGATGTGCCCCCTCAGGAGATAAACAATTTTGAAATTTCAAAGTGCAAATCAAGCCATTTGGTGCATATATTTTTGTCTAATTCATGCTTCAAAGTTGACATTTTTTTCTATCCAAATCTGGGCAAAAAACTTATGAGCCTAGCATTAGTAGCAATCGACAAACAATTTGTATAAAGGGGGTGTCTGAGGGGGATGTTCCTACTCAGGAGAAGTGCAAATCACGCCATTTGGTGCATATATATGTGATGGCTCACCCTGAAAGGGGGGGGGGGACTTTGCAGATGATATCAATTTTGATTTATCATTTCATCTCTTATAGCATTTACTAAGCTTTAAAATGACACCTTATTTGTTGAAATTGATCAAGGCATTCAAATTTTACAACAGAAACATATTGTAAACTTGGTTGCATCTGCTCTTTTCAGAGTTGTCTGTATAGAAAAACTAGTCATTTTTCACCTCAAAATAGCTGTCATTTCAAAACTACAAATGTGATAAAGCCGGGGATAAAGCTGTAGTAAACAGTTTTGGAAAGCTGTTTCTTTCTTCTTTCTAGTAATGGATAGTTTGATTTTTTCTGAGTTGTACTTTCCAAGCGAATTTTACTTTTATGAACCTTCCTCTCTACACAAAATATACAAAAATGTCAATTTTTGGCCCACTTTTGACCAAAAAAGGCTCTGTATGACTTCCCAGAGGATGGAATAGATCCCTAGTATGCAAATATATATTAACTACACCTCACTTAACTCTTACATAAAATTTGTTTTCATATTGATCATTTAGTTTCTGGGAGAATTTTACAATTATATCAGTGAAATTTAGTGTTTTATCTGCCAAAACCCAAGATGGCTGCCAATTAAATATGCAAATTAGGCATATTTGTGCATTTTTGCTCTGTTTATCTTTATAGATATTGGGTATCATAAAGCCGAAGTTTAAAGGCACTATTACACTTATAGTTCAAATATGATTTTTAGTGTCCTTGTCACCTAAATTCAACAATTAACCCAAAATTTTACAATATGTCTGCTGAAATTCTTATTATTTTCTTTATTTTTTGGTGCCTATTTTCACCAGTTTCTCAAAAAGTATTCTGCCGCAAAGCCCTCCTTTTCGAGGGGAGTCATCTCATATTTTTGTCAAAATTCATGCTTCAAGTTGGCACTTTTTTCAATCCACAAACAGTTTATGTAGGGGTGTCTGAGGGGGATATGGCCCCTCAGGAGATAGAAAATTTTGAAATTTCAAAGTGCAAATCACGTCATTTGGTGCATACATTTTTGTCTTATTCATGCTTCAAAATGGCATTTTTTTCTATCCAAATCTGGACAAAGCCTAGTATTAGTAGCACTCGACAAACAATTGAGGACCCTAGAACTAAAAGGGGATTAAGTCACAAAATCTTGAAAATTGAGTTGTGTCAATTTCCTGCTACAGAATTCTCATTTCCACTTTCTGTACAAGTTTTGTAGTAATTTGATGATCAGAGCATGTGTAAGAGTAATTGCGAGATACAGCAATACCATTCAAGACAACACAAATGATATGTTTGTGCCATTTTAGTTTGTACTCAATGTGGCTTAACCCCCTTCTGGTTCTAGGGTCCTCAATTTGTTTAAAGGGGTGTCTGAGGGGGGATGTGCCCCCTCAGGAGATAAAAAATTTTGAAATTTCAAAGTGCAAATCACGCCATTTGGTGCATATATTTTTGTCTAATTCATGCTTCAAGTTGGCATTTTATTCTATTTAAATCTGGGCAAAATACACTCGCGCTCTAAAGTATTTCCGCACAAAAACTTTATTCAGCCATATCTCACAAGGCGTTTATAAGGAAACTTTCTGGAAACTTATGTTGCTTTTGGTCAGATCTGATGGGTAATCTAGTTAAGTGTAAAATTGAGCTCCAAATGGTATCATCCCTCTCACGCACGAGTAGGGGGCAACAACACAAATGGGTGATTTTTGGGTCAAATTTGATTTGTCAACGCCTGTGTCAAGGTCACTTCACCGCTCAAGTTGAGTGGTCATATGGAATGTGTTTATGTAATAGAGTGACAAGCAGGCAAATAAATGTCCTGGTCACGCTTGACTGCGCCAAGAGAATGCTTGAAAGCAAACGAAAAATGCCCCCAGTTTACAAATATAGTAGAAATCGACAAACAATTTTGATGACTCACCCCCTTTGACTCACCCGAAAAGGGGGACTTTGCGACAGAACACTTTTCAAGAAATAGGTGAAAATAGAACGCGAAAAATAAAGAAAATAATAAGAATTTGCAGCGGATTTTCTGTTGTAAAATTTGATCGCCAGGATCAATTTCAACAAGTAAGGTGTCATTTTTTAGCAAAGAAGATGCCGCAACGGATGAAATGAAAAAATCAAAATTGATATCATCTGCACAGTCCCCCTTTCGGGTGAGCCATCACATTTATATAAAGGGGGTGTTTGAGGGGGATGTGCCCCCTCTGTAGATAGAAAATTTTGAAATTTCAAAGTGCAAGTCACACCATTTGGTGCATATATATTTTTGTCTAATTCATGCTTCAAGTTGGCATTTTTTTCTATCCAAATCTGGACAAAGCCTAGTATTTACTGCAATCGACAAACAATTTGTTCCCCTCAGGAGATTTCAAAGTATAAATTATGCCATTTGGTGCATATATTTTTGTCTAATTCATACTTCAAGTTGGCACTTTTTTCAATCGACAATTTTTCTTTCCCTTCCTCTCATCTTGTTTCTTTTTCCCCTTACTTCTGCTTCTCTTGCTTTTTTAACCTTTCCTTTTTGGCGCCCTCTTTTTTCATTCTCTCTATTTTTATGTTTTTGTTTTCACTTTCTTTCCCTTTTGGGCCCTCCTCCTCTCCCTTCTTTCCCTCTTTCTTTTTCTTTCCTTTTTGCGCCGCTCCCTCCTTATTTTCTCTTTCCTCCGCCCAGTTCTTTTCTTGTCTTTTCATTTTTTCTTTCCTCCTTGTGCCCCTCCTTTCCCTCTTCTTTTTCTTTCTTTTCTGCACCCCTCCCTCTCCTTTTCTCTTTCCTCTTCTTTTCCCCCGGGTCTTTTTCTTTCCTTTCTTGCACCCCTCCTGTTTTTTCATGTTTCTTTCCTTTTGCACCCTCCTTCCTTCACTCTTTCTTTTTCTTTCCTTTTTGCATCCCTCCCTCCTTTTCTCTTTCCTTTCTGCTCTTTCCTTTTTGCACCCCGATCCATCTTCTTTTCTCTTACCTTTTTGCGCCCCTCCCCCTTTCTTTTCTCTTTCCCTTCTTTCTTTTTCTTTCCCTGGGTTCTTTCCTTTTTGCTCCCCTCCTCCTTTCTTTTGTCTTTTCCTTTTTTTCTTTCTTTTTGCACCCCTCCTTTCCCTTTTTATTTCTTTTTTGTGCCCAACCTCTTTCTTTTCTCTTTCCCTCTCCTCTCTCTTTCTTTTCTAACCCTTTGCGCCCCTTTCTTTTCTCCTCCCCTTCTTTCCCTCTTTCTTTTTTTTTCGCCCCTATCTCCCTTTTTTCTCTTTTTCTTCTTCTTTATTTTTTCTTTCTCCCTTTTTTCTTTTTCCCTTTTTTGCGCCCCTTTGATGACCCCAGCGGGCACATGCCGGTGTCATGAATGCTACAGTCCTACCCATTTATTGTCCGGGTACCTATATATTTGTATAGTATGTACTTTGTACGTGTATCGATCACACATCAAGGTCACGCTTTACTCTGTTGAAGTCAATGGAGGGGGGACAATAAAAATGGGTAGGACTGTACCATTCATTACACCGGCATGCAGGATACGCCAATGCAAAGCCGGGTGCAAAGCATACACATTTCAACGTCATCTTTTGTTTACATCAAAAAGCACTTTTTGCATTGACAGAATCTCAATTTACACCCGGAATTTACATGTCTCTAATAGAAACTTCTAATGATTTAACTGACAAACTTGTAAGTTGTAAGCCTACAACTTACAAGAATGTGCACTGTTAAGGTGTTTGGTCCACGCGCCGTCCACGCGTGCCAGTACGCGCTAGTTTCCGAGTAGGTAACAGCCGCAATACGCATATACTCTGAGTAGTGTTTTGAAGCTAAAAATTGCTGTGTTTTAATATTTTTCTTGAAAACTAAGTCCGTGACCCCCAATTTTTATTTTTTTATTTGAAAGAACATACTTGTGCGTAACGTTTGTGAAAAAACTAACAAAATTGCTCGAGCAGATTTTTTGAATCAACACTAAATGATTTCACTTTTGCCTGAGACGATTATAGCTATAATCGTCTCAGACTTTTGCCACATTTCCCATTGACCCCTGTACTAATTTGTCCCCCAAAACCTCCAAAAATGGTGTTTTTAAACAGACTCTCATGCAAAAACGAGTCCCGTGACCCCCAATTTTTATTTTAAAAATCGGTTCTACATCGATAAAATATCATTCATGCCGATTTTCCCTAAAATTGCTCGAGCGGATCTCTCATGGACCAAACACCTTAAGTTGTATCTATGTGATTGAACAAATTGATAAACAGATGTATGTAAATAGAATGAACAAAA
>JXSR01S022550.1:11550-29705 GCA_000969725.1 Ophiothrix spiculata
GAAGAAGAAGAAGAAGAAGAAGAAGAAGAAGAAGAAGAAGGAGGAGGAGGAGGAGGAGGAGGAGGAGGAGATATGCGACCATAGTACCTCAATTAAAAGCTTTAAAACATACGAGGACCATTCTTTAGGGTAATCACAAACGTCACAAAAAGTCGCCAACTTTTTGTAGCTATACTTGTTACATCTAAAAAGCATAATTCAAATATGTTGCCTAATGTTGGAAGGTCGAGGTATGCTTATCTTGTCGAACATGCGAGAATGATAACAAATCTATGAACATGCTCAAGCTCAGGTAAAGAAACAAGTCACGTTTTGTGACGTTTTTGACATATCGAAAAAAAATGGCCGATGAGCGCTCCACACACTCTCCTAAAACTTGCCTAAGAAGATTCGTAGAATTTCATTTTGCGTTATTAATTAATTAAAATGTTTGCCTGTAAAAATGGACGTGTTGTGCCTTGAAAAAGGTTCGTGTATCTTAATTTAAAAATTATTTTGCGTAGATTTTATAAGTGGTATGTGTGGTTTAAACGGGTGGTTTATATCATTATAAAAATATTTTGGACTCTCAGAATTCCCAATGAGATTATCTTATAAGGTATCTGTTGCGGTTGTTTCCTCAATTCCAATATTAAACAATTAATCACTATGGGGCGTTCAAAAGTAACGTTTGTGACCAAAAAAATGAAAAATGTACTTTTAAATGAATACAGAACATAAACATAGCATTCACAAGTTTATTGTAGAAAAGGTTGCTCAATGGTGGGGTCAAAATACTAGTATGTAGGTGTTTAAAATAATTAATGGCCAAAATCCTGAATAAAGTTCATCAAACGTTCGGTAACGTTTGTGACATCGCACGGAAATATCTTTTTGCTCTAAATAACTTTTAATCATCGACCCTTTTCACAAGTCCTTTTCACGAGTCCTTTTTGGCCTCATCGATGTTGCACAAACTCTCCTATATTACACTCTTTAAAAGAAAGGATCAAATTAATCCGATAAAGTATCAAATATAAGCTTACCCTTTTCCGGATCAATTTTGATCCAAATTCTCCTCATATTTGATACTTTATCGGATCAATTTGATCCTTTCTTTTTAAGAGTGTAGTTAAACAAACACAAATTAGTGCACAGGATCGAAGGAATTAGACTTGCAACTTGCAAACAAGAACAATATAGAAAATCCTAGCTACATACATGTACTAGCTTTTTGTTTAAATTTACATAACATATATAGATATGTACCAACGATATGTATAGGTCAAATATTCATGGCATGGCAATTCTGAAGCATTTCTCGTTTTTATGATTTTCTGTTTTTTTAAAATTAAATCTTTTGCATCGTGTTTGGTTAAATTTTCATGTAAACGTCAATCATTGTTTTCTAGAAGATATTTTGTCCGTGTCTCCCACGCAGATATTGGCGTTTGGCGTCTCACAAATTCCCTATTCCCAGTTGTTTCCTTGAATCAATTCCAATATTAAACAATTAATCACTATGTGGCGTTCCAAAGTAACGTTGACATTGAAAAATGTACTTTTAAATGGCTACAGAGCATAAACATAGCATAGATATTCTATCCACACGTTTATTGTTGAAAAGGTTGCTCAATGGTGGGGTCAAGATACTAGTATGTAGGTGTTTAAAAATAAATCAATGGCCAAAATCCTGAATAAAGTTCATCTAACGTTCGGTAACGTTTGTGACATCGCACGGAAATATCTTTTTGCTCTAAATAACTTTTAATCATCGACCCTTTTCACAAGTCTTGAAACCCTGTGGCATTGATATAGACCACAATGGGCGATTTATCTAGTACATGTACGTGATAGCACCAAGTGAGGTAAAACAAGATACTCTCCCACTGATATATATGATCTTATAATCTTACTTTAATCTACCACGTTCACCCACATAATTCAACCTGCCAACCTATGAATCTAAACTCAAACGCAATTTTAAAGGTAACTTTCTGCGACGAGGGTCTCTTCTAAAGGGAAGATAAAACTACTTTCAGACAAAGCACAAGAGGAGCGTGTTGATGTTTAATTTGAAATTTCTACCAACTCTAAGTTTAGTACCATAGTCCACCTGCTCTACACTTCTACAAGAGGAAAACAAGAACAATATAGAAAAGCCTCGCAATATAATAGCTTTTTGTTTAAATTTGCACTAACGATATCATAGATATGTAGGTCAAATATTCATGACATGGCAATTCTGAAGCATTTGTCGTTTTTATGATTTTCTGGTGTTTTTTATTACATCTTTTGCATCGTGTTTGGTAAAGTTTTCATGTAAACGTCAATCATTGTTTTCTACAAGAGATTTAGTCCGTGTCACCCATGCAGATATGGGCGTTTGGCGTCGCACAAATTCCCTATTGTTATGAGCCCACATGTGTAATGAAATACATGGTCCGTGTTATTGAATGTCCTAGCTACTATTCAGGTGTGTAGAACGTACTTGTACATGTGAGATCAATAAATCATTAATTGCGACTTGTTCCGTGAAGTTCAATTAGACCAGGACTTCTGGTTATGGGGGACTCTCACTCAGTTTCATTATACCAGTCTAAGTAAACCTTTAATCTTATAACTGGTCATCCTGTAGGCTACCTCCGTCGACATGGTCGGTATAAATCGTCATGTGAGTGCAAGAAACTCGTAACTGACATTTTTGTCAAAATTGAGATTTTGATGGAATCTTAAAATATGGGTTACTTGGGAAATTTTTCCCCACCATTGAGCAAATAAGTTTTGAGTAAAAATGATGTATATTTAACCATGTAATAATCAAAATAAAATGGCGCATCTGCAAGTCGTATCTGCATAGATACGACTTTCTTGTATAAGTGATATATCACTCATGTAAGCAAGAAAGTCGTATCTGCGCAGATACGACTTTCTTGTACAACCGATATATCACCCATCTAAGCAAGAAAGTCGTATCTGCGCATATACGACTTTCTTGTATAACTGATGTATCACCCATACCCATATCTGCATAGATACGACTTTCTTGTGTAAGTAATATATCACTCGTGTAAACAAGAAAGTCGTATCTGTAAGTGGTATGTCACCCATGTAAGCAAGAAAGTCGTATCTGCGTAGATACGACTTTTTTGCTTACATGTGAAATTCAGATTGCAGATACGCCATTTTCTTTTGCAAATAATATTTTAAATAATAAATTATATGGCATAAATTAAATATGAGAATACTTACAAAGTTCAATAAATATCTAAAAAATTCAAAAATATTGTTTTTCACAAAATCTGGGACAGTGAGACACAAAAATGAGTCTGCTGTAAAATGACCAAAATGCAGATACGACTTTCTTGCACTCACATGACGAAATGATCTAACAAAAAAGATTATAACCCGGATACAAAATCGAAAATTCTCTTGGCTCTTGTCATTTTCATTTTAAAAACATTTGCAAAGACCATGTAACAAGAATTAAAATGACACCTCATTAAACTTCACCCGGTTTTCAGAAGTCAGGTTATGGTCCGTCAAAGATTGTCAGAAAGTAAAGGGTGAAACTGAGATAAACGCGTTCAAAGATCAGTAAGCTCTATGTTACTTGTCGATTGTCCTAAGAACCAGTGGCGGCGGAAGGTAAAAATTTTAGGGGGGGGGACGGCAATTTTTTAAGCAAAAATCGTCGGAGGAAAATTATGAATTTTTCTAATGCGCGCGTAGCGCGCGAAAAAAATCTGTCAAATTGACTAATTTCAGCTAAAAATGATTTCAAAATCTTGAAATATGCGCCTAAGTGGCAAATTACCACTAAAAATTGACATAATATTGGAAAAACTCGCGCAAAGCGCGCAATTTTTTTTGATTTTTAAACATTTAAATTATCAAAGGAAAAATTTCAAATTTCCTTCCTTTTCTTTCTTTCTTCTTTGTTTTTTGAGGGGGTCCGTCCCCCCTTCGTGAAATTTAGGGGGGGGGGACGTGTCCCCCCCGTCCCCCCCGGGTCCGCCGCCTATGCTAAGAACACATCTAGATTATTTGATATTTTCGTTAATTTTCTTGAATTGAAACTTTGAAGGACATATGACGTAGGCATAAGGCGCTAGTGCAGTAATAAATTGTGTGTTTTTTGTGGTCGTTTTCATTCAGAATTTTCTCATGTTGAGAAATTCTTCACCAT
The DNA here is from genome assembly GCA_000969725.1 of Ophiothrix spiculata. NCBI lineage: Eukaryota > Metazoa > Echinodermata > Ophiuroidea > Amphilepidida > Ophiotrichidae > Ophiothrix > Ophiothrix spiculata. The sequence goes on from JXSR01S022550.1 coordinate 15,719, forward strand.
TTTGGACAATGTTAGTATTTCATTGGAGAAAATCTAGTACAATTCTAGTACAAGATTGGAATGTGCACATTTGGAACATCATTCGAGTACACTTAAAGTACAATTCAAGTACAAATTGTTTGTGTTTTTAAACAAACACCATCGTAGGTTTTATGGTCCCAGCTATCATACTATGGTATAAAACAACTTAACTTTGAACGGCTCAATTTTAATATCATTGGGGATGGTAACCACTATCCCCGTAACCGGGCCCCGTGATGACATACGTCATAAAAATACTTTGGTAAGTCAAGGCTTAAGTACACGGGTACTTGGCCCATATAACATTGTTATAAACAAAAGACAGAGTATTTTGTGTTTTGTTTAATGAGTCTCTTTCCTTTCCTTTAATCTTGAGGCGCATACGGTTATTTTTTCATTAATCATTTGTTTTAGACAAGACTTATCATAGATGACCCACGCATATTTTTTTTGAAATAAATCCTAATAAGTGCCAATCAATACAAATTTCATTTGCAAGACAAACACCACCACAACGCGACTTAAGAATTACAACCGAACCACTGGATCACGTCACTGAAGCTAGGGTTCTGGGTGTGTTACTTCAAAACAACCTTAAGTGGGATGTCCAGGTGGACAGTGTTGTGAAGAAAGCTAATTCCAGGTTGTTTATGCTGCGGATTGTTAAACGCTTCAGTTTCACCTTAAGACTACCTTAGAAAAGATCAGTGTTATTATAGTGGGTACATGCAGACCAATTCGTGAGTACGCTTTACAAGCATTGTAGTTATTCAGTGCCATCAAATTGAATCCACACAAAAAGAAGCATGCAGAATCATCCTAGGCCAAAATCTCACGAATTAAGAAGATGAACTGAACATTTGCAAATTTGACACTCTCTCTGGTAGGAGGGAAGAACACTGCTTTGAAGGGCTTTCCAGATCCAATCGTACTAGTTGTTTAATCCCTCCTCCTACAAAGACCCGGAGTGTCATGGCCGTTACTTACGTAAAAACAAGAAGGTCTCTCAGTAACCTGCCAGGAACGACAGATTTTCGATTAAAAAAGGATGTAATCTTATACATCGTTGACTTAGAACCTCATATAGATGATGTTCTGTCTTTAACTTAATCCTAATTGTTTAATACAGATCTGATGAATATGTGTAACTTTGTATAATCAGTGACAGAGGCTTAAATTTACATTAAATGTCTCTAGCTACCTCTCAGACGTTTGTTCCGGGCTATATTCCATGTGTTGTTTATACATACTTGTGTTAAATATTTGCTAATTCTATATATATAATATTAAAAAAATTAAGTGCTCCTCAAGAGAATGCGTGTTTAATGGGCCGCACAGCACCTGACCCTAACTCACTAACCCCTGACCCGACCCTAACTCACAAAACCTTGACCTTAACTCACTAACCATGACCAGACCCTAACCCTAACCTGACCCTAAACCTTAACCCTAAACATAACCCTAACCCTTTACACGTACCTACGTCCCAGTATGGTTGCAAAAATAAATAAAGCTAACGGGACCTCCCAAGTTTTAAACAAGATCTGTTGTAGGAGAAAGTAAAAATCATATTTTCGTTACATTATCAAAACACTCTATTCATGATGTTTGAAAATGTCTTGCATGATTGATGCGCATATCAAAGGTCAATGGGATGATGCATTTAAATTACATTGAGCATCCTGCCAAAGAGTGCATCATGTGAAGATTCTGATCACCATGCTGTCCCCAAGTTTCCCCGAAATATCTAAGAGAATAAGATTTCATAAGTATCAGTTGAAGACAAAAGAGAATAATATCCAAATATGCAAATATTATAAAAGTACTTGAAAGTACATAATACTTTGAGAAGTGAGAGAATATATTTTTTCAATGTGATATATATGATAAAAGAAAAGCCACACTTTTTTATTACAGACTGTCGGCGTGGGTTTCACCAGGTACTTATTATTTCAAAAAACCATATAAGATTCAAATTTGTGGTTTGAATTTTAAAATGTTGAATATTACATTAAATAAAATCTTATATGATCTTGATAGTCATCCATAAATCTTCACAGCACTCAACTTGTAATTTAGCCCAAAAACTAAGAACAACAACCTGATTCTCATTATTCAGTTTTTACTTCCCCTTGGAGTATAACTATCCAAAACATAATGTGAAAACTGGGTATGCCAAAACATCCACAAATGGAACACAATACACAGTGCTGATAATTATTTAGCAGATGAGAGTCTCATAACGTTCAGTATTAGTTCACTATTATTTTTAAAGTTTTACCTGCAAAGTACTTTAACTTTATTGGAAGAGCTTTATTCCGAAAGACCTTTTTTCAAAAATGAGGTATTTTTGGTACAAATGTGTAACTTTAAATATAGTAGTACTTTTATGGAATAAAAATATTTGTCTAAAAAGTTTTAGATTTGCTGCACTAGAGCCATTTACTTTGATTTTTCCCAAAAGTACTTAAGCCAAACCCAGTTTCCTTCCAAAACACCATAAGTCATTAACAATACCCTCAAAAATACGTACAATCTGACTACCCATGCTATGAAACAATTTCTATTACTTTGGATAAATTAAGATTTTTGTATGCATTTCTGACAAAATAAAAGTCTTCAAAGCAACTAAAAGTTGTTTCTTAACGTGCGTGTGTCATCAGTGGCGTAACCAGACTTCTAGTATTGGTGTTGCACACACTTTTTGATTTTAACCCGTGTCTTACCAACGTATTTTTTTTTTATCAAGTGGGGGGGGGGGGGGGGGGTGCTAATGAAATTGAAATTGGAGCGCTAACAGTTGCTTTGCTTTATACCATAGTATAGGGTAGGATCTCCTGGCTATCCATTGATGCCAAAATCATGAAATACGGTCAAGGCGTTGTTACGTAATTATGACTTATGATATAATAGATGATTTATTTTTTCATATTTTAAAATAAAAAACCGACAATAACTTACACCGCATGATGCGTCAATATTGTGATATTTCAGGCGAAGACGTCAAGCTTTCATGGAGAAAAAACAATTACAAGAGCATTATACAGTCTGATATAGCTGAAAGATGTTATTTTAGGAAGGTTTGTAAGGCAATGTAAAGGAAAACATCCTGTTCTGCACAAAAGATCTATTGAATATCACAAATTTTGTTTTTAATACATCTTAAGAAGGAGGTTAGAGTTTCATAACGATTTTGCATAATGTACTACCCTGATACACAGGGTGTCAAAAATTAAATGCACATTTTTAAATGTTAATAACTTTACAACCAGGATTCACATATAGCGTCTCTAGACATATAAAACTACATATGTATTGATAGAGGAGACGTGTAGAATTATTTTGTACCAAACATGATCATGGTCACTTCAATAAGACAGCATGACGCAGCAGATTTTAAAATGGCTTCATCAATTTTTCATATTAGGAAAAAAAATCATTAAACGTCTTCATATTAAAATTGCAAAATAAATTGTTTTATTATCTTGGCCATTAAATATTCATGAATGACCCTTCTGTCTTCAAACATTTATCCGTCCCCTACATGTTAGTCACACATGATTTTTTCTCAGTATGGAAGGGCGCTCTTTACGTTTGACGTAATTAACGTTGACATTGATTTTTATGTTTGGTATTAAATAATTCTATAAGTCTCCTCTTTCAATAAACATGTGTCTGGAATTACAATTTGACTCTTGATTTTAATGTTATATAATTTAAAAATGTGCATTTAATTTCTGGACACCCTATACTCGTACATGTGAGGTCATATCAGTTTTTCTGTTTTCTCTATTTTTCTGTTTTATTTCTAAAGTTTCAATTGGATGATTAAGATATACATTTTTTTACTTCAAAACACTTATTCTCCATAACGGTTTGTATCCAACAAGTAAAAGAGCGTTTTTAGAATTTTGAAACAGCTATTCTCATCTCAAAATGGAATTAAACGTTTGCGATATCATATTGTTTTCAGCTGCTTACAACATGATGCCAGAAAATATAAAGCGTATGTACTCACTATATATAAAATACAAAAATGCCAAAGCGATAAATTTAATGTTCTTAGCACAAAAGAGAATAAAAATGATTGAGCATATGGTTTTTGACCTATTTTGGGCAATATTTCGAAACATATAAAGATATAAATCAAACATTTGTGAAAAAACGAACCTGAACATTGGTTTCTAAATTTTGAAAAGTGATTTAGTTCCAAATCTTTACCAAAGCAAATCAGCATGTTTTGACTAGAAAACATGTATACCGTGTTGGTGGTCATTCGATTATACCTCATACACATGGTATGGATCATATCATAGTCGTAACTGCTAGGATCATGGGACATGGGATCTTGAAATAAACAGAGAAAAATTTATAAATGTTGAATGAAAAAAAAAAGGAATTTATGACTTAATTATTAAATGAATTAAATGAACAATGACATGTGATACACATTTCGAATAACAAAACTCTACGTAGGTGTTATATAACTGAACTAATGTAAAGCGCACACAGTTCCTGAAGATACTAAATACAGCTTGTCCTAATATTAATGCAACGAGCAAATAAAACATGTTAAAAAATGGTTACCAAAAGATTAAATCATAGTGATATGTGTTTTTTAAAAGTGGAGTAATAACTTTACAACATGATTTTTGTCCCGTTTTATTTTACCACTCCAGTCCAAAGATATGAAGAATTTAAGAAAACCCTTTAAATCTACTTTGGTCCGATTTGTAAGTTTAGACTTCCAGCTGAAGAAATGCAAACTTGAAATGAAGAGAAATCTGCAACCAACTAGGGCACAAGCCGCACAACCAATCCAAACCATTCTTACCTGACCTGTACCTAACACTAGGTGATATTTTAAGTTCATTTTTAACTTAAATAGGTCAAAAATTTCAATTAAAGTGCGTATCTTCCTGATACTCTCATATTTCTCGAATCTGGTGCGACAATCGGGTAGTTTAGGGTACAATTACTACCAAAAGAGTAAAAAAAAGGATTCTAATGAAAGATGTCAACCAATAATAATCCTTTAACCCTAACAGTCCAAGATCTCACTAAATCTCATTAGGCTTATTCTCCGATAAAGTGTGCAACTTTGCCGTTTTGGTGTCGCTTATGTTCGTGTTGTTTGTTTAACGTTGTTAAACCTATTATAAATGATTTGAGTGGTTTAGGTGATACATTAGAGTCACATTAGTAATATATGTGAAGCTAAACAACTTATCATTCCAGGAAAGTAGATAACGATTAATCTGAAAATGCCAAATCGTTACTTTTCCCTATGTCGCCAGCCATACTTTTTATGTTTTATGTGCCCCCGTTCCTAAAATATTCGGGCATATCAAACGCAATGCACGCTGTTAAAACAGCCCGTAATAGGTATATATAATGACATATAAAGTTTAATTATATTAAGTATTTGATATGGCATACGAGCTTTTTAAAGCATGTCGCCAATATTGCAAACAGATACGAACCAGATTCTAAAATCGATAACAAAGTGTGAAAATGAATTTGTTGATGGATGATTCCGCATTGGGTTTATCAAGTAAACTTCAGTGTTGAATAACATATATGTTATATAGAATTATATATTTACAGTAATGATTTACAAGATATTAATATCAAAAAATCCCTATGTGACTGTCACGTCGCAACAGATACGAACAGCACATTTTGCCCCCTTCTCGCAAAACGCGGTACACTATGAGCAAAATACTACACCACAGTGTAGTATGTGTAAAGCTCCTAAATTAGTGTAAAGATCAAGTTTGTAAGAAAACTAATTTTCTCAATAATGAATATTTAAAAAAAGATTCCAACAGATACGAACCGACAGATACGAACATTAGGTATAGGGAATACAATCAAGTATTTTTAAAACATCTCCCATGAACTTTTTCTTCTTCAGAAGCCATAAGAGTTTATGATTTTGTATGTTTTTCATGAGTTGTTAGTAGTCGAAATTTCAACATTTCTCTAACCAAAGTTGCACGGTTTATCGGAGAATGAGCCATTATTGAAATCACCTAAAAAGTCCAAATACGTCATAGACGGGGGTTCCATATGGTAACGGAATCGCTGCCCGGGCAGCTACTCGGCGGTGGCCTGCTAATGGTATAGGCGGTCTGGGAATCCACAGGTCACGGGTTCGAATCCCGGCGAAAACATGCATTTTTTCACCCTCACTTTCCGAGGAGATAGGCTAGAAACGAAAAATCCCGTGTGGTCAGTTAGGGTTAACCGAAACCACGAAAGAAAACTGAAGAAAAAGGAGTTTAAGGACGCAACTGGTTGATTAAACCAGAACAACCTGCTTAATATCAGCAGATCATCATTAAATTGTCGTTATGTCGTTATGTAATAAAATTGGTTAAAGGGATGCTTCTCCAATCATGTTATGTTTTTAGCAATTTCCATTCAACGTGTGCCCAATGACGTCACTAGAGGTGAATCTTTACAGATTAACAAATCGGACCATCAAGATATTTTGGGTCTTTACAAAATGTGCGATAACTTTTGATTCAGAGATCCAAATTAAACAAAACAAAATTCCTGTAAAGGCCAATGGTCTACTCTATTATATCATTGTAACGTTTGCTCACCATTATGCTCTGTTCTGTAAAAATAAAAGTTCAAAGTTCGTTGAATTGAATAACATGTATTAAAATTCACAAATCATAAAAATGTGGTTTAATGTTAGGAATGTTAGTTGCATATATGCGAGTATGATGCAGCTTTAAATCAGGTACGAATGCAATTATCTTTCATAATTAAACCACACGAAACACATTATACACTCTCCTCCTAAGGCTAAGAAGATTCGTAGAATTTCATCTTGCGTATAATTAATCAAATTGTTTGCCTGAAAACGAACACTATCGTCTGCTAAAAATAGACGTGATGTGACTGCGTTTAAAAAGGTTCCGGTATTAATTTCATTTTCCATTTAGCGAAGATTGCATACTTAAATTTAGATACATATAAATGATGTGTGTGGTTTTACAGCCCAGGTTCTGCGGGAAAATTAAACGATTGTATAACTATTTTCATATTTCAGAAATTACATTGAGATTATCTTAATCTCTGTCACGGTTGTCGCCTCGTCGCAGTGACGGCAATATATTAACGATGAAACACTGTTATAAATCAATATAACATTTTGTATAGAAGTTGATCAGTCATACTCCTACACCTTCAATTTACTGAAAGTTCATGAAAACTGTTAACTTCCCCCGACTGACCCTTTTCCCCCAACAAAATTATTAATAAACTACTTACTTTTATGCATCATGAAACGGGATTTTGGGCCCTCTAGACTGACAAGACCCGTGAGCTTCTTGGACCCCTGCCAAGGGCTTTGCCCCTTGACCCCACCAGGAACACTAAGGCGGGCCACTTCGGGCCCCAAGCCGCTTGCCAGGGATTTAGTCGGAGAACTTCGTATTTATCCCCAGTCTAAAATACCTCCGCTGATTTTATTATCTTACCACAGAGTTACCTTCAGCATGAAAGCGGTTTTTTGCTCTATTAGCAAAACGTAGTATCATTGCCTCGTTGTTACGTTTTGCTGACATGCATATCGCGAATATTTGTTAAATGAGATAGGGTGAAAACATACTCGGCCTCCAAACAAAATTTTCGTTACCAAACATTTGGTCGTGACGTCACAAATGACGAGTGACTCCAAATAAAATAACTTCAACACCGATTTGAGACCAAATAAAATTTCGCGCTAGATTGCACATGTATTGAATTGCCATATACATTGCACCAAATGCTTGTTACCGGTTCATACTTTAAATTCGATGGCAAATATTTGGTGACGTCACGACCAAATGTTTGGTAGCGAAAATTGTGTTTCGGGGCCGACTATATTTTCAGCCATAGCTTGCCATACAATCATTTTACAGAAGAGTTACCAACGAAATGATATTGCAGTTATATGTTTGACGTCATCATGGTCATGTAATAATGACATCCTGCAATTTTCATTATTGATTTTTCATTATTACTGTAGTTGACATTTTCCCCTATAGTTTGGAAATCCTCGATGAAATCACTTGTGGTTTCCCGACATTAAATACATGGCGAAATACCAATTGTTTTTCCGTGTTTACAACTTGAACTTTTAATCTATAAGTAAAATTGTTTGTTCTTCAATTTATCGACTCTTAACACAGATTTGTAGTCTCTGTGGCAGTAATATAGACCACGTTGGGCGATTTATCGAGTACGTGATCATAGCCTAGGCAAAAATACAAGATACTCTCCTTCTGAAATATGATCTTATAATCTCACTTTATTCTATCACGTTCACCCACACAGTTCCGCCTACATTGCAACCTAAATGTTCGCTCTAAAGCAATTTCAAAGGTTACTTTCTTCATTGAGCTGAGGGTTTCTTGATATTTACTTTAAACTTTCAGACATAATTCAAGAAAATCTTTGTAAAATGTTTAATAATGAATGTTTAGCACCTCCTAGTTTAGTATACCAAATACAACAGTCTTTAGTGAGGAAATATCTTGTTTTATATAAACACAACTACAGGATCAAAAGCATTGATAAGGGGAGCTATTGATATGTTTCAGATTAGTGGAGAAATACGGAAGTAAGCAAGCAGAAATAGACCGTGCCAACAGTCTGGTGCAGATATCTGAACTACATTGCCGATTTCTTTAAGTGTTTCCCCTTGCGTGGACGTTTTAGACATGTTAGAAAACCAAGGGTGTGTAATTTGTTCTTTGTCATTCACCCCTATTGTTAGATCTATTGTAATAAGACTGCGAGTCCTATAAAACCAGAAGTCCGTCCTAATTGAAACTATAAACATGCACGGAAAATCGTGATCAATTATTCATTGACTTACAACTGAATAGTATACCTGAAAAGTAGGTAGGATTAGTCATTAGGACGCTCTATTTCATTACACCGGTCTAAACAAAGTCCCCTTATCTTACTATCCGGGTTTTACAGTAAAATATAGGCTTTAACAAGTTTCACGCTTTATTCCCTCCGGTATGGTCTATATTATATTAATTCCAGGGAGACATTGATTACTTTTACTTCGGGATCGCAGGAATAAATAGCTATAAGTCTTATGACTGATCATCAAGTACGGTTAGGCAAACAAGAACAAACACGGCATTCTGGTTATAAAATAAATTGCTTTCAAGTATAATGACAATCCTTACTAAAGCATTCGTCTTTTGTTTTATGGGATTCCTTTTGTTTTTAATAAAGGATCGGGTACAATGCAGGTTATCTTTATAATAAACGTCATTGTTTTGTATATCAGACTAAATATTTTGTGACACCCACGCAGGTATAGGGAATATAAAAAATATATATCACAGCAACATGGCTACTTCATTTCTCAAATATTCAACATATTGAATCAAACATTCAAAAATGTTTCGAAATTAAGAGAATAGGTTTAAACAAATTAGTCTTATGACTGATCATCATGTGCCAGTAGGTTACATGTCTCTGCCGATGAAAACAATATCGCAAACAAAATATAAAATACTTGTTATATATAACTTCTTTGACGGATTTACGATACTTCGGACCAAAATAATTAGTTTTGGCAATAAAAGTTCTATATGACAGTTTTTCATCGTGTTTTTTGCTAATAAATAAAGGAAACGAGAATTCAAACATGCCCTTGAGTTTCAGGTCCATACCATGCATGAAGTGTGGGTTTGATATAAACGAGATATCTAATTGCATTGAATATTGTTTAAAAGAAATGGTAAACGTCTTTGACATCTATGGATAACAATTTACTGTATTAGTATAGTATTCTGTAGACATAAATGTTAATAATATGAGTGTCTGATGAAACCTTTGAGAACATTATGGTCTAGTCGAGTCGATGGATAAACTGATCAGCACACAGCTATTATTGTACAGACGATTTCAATCGGTTTCATTGATCCGATTAGCAAGCAGAGTCCTAATTTTTAGATGACGTCAAGCAGTACACGTATAACGGTTTACTATTGTAAATATTACAAACATTTCTCACTCTTTGATCTTTATCGTCCATTATTTATTTTCTATATAACACGGAACGAAATTTGAGTAGTGCAATGTGATTGTTGAAATATCAAGCTTTAATAGGGTATACATTTCATTGTTTTTCGCTTCCTATTACGTTTTTTCGCTCGTAATATTCATAAAAATTTTCAGAAAATAAAAGCTCGAATCAGCCAGACACTTGCTTGTAACCCAATTAAAACATCTATGACGTAGGACAAGACATGCGCACCTTTATAAAAAATGCTAATTCGCCGATTAACTAACGCTGCGTGACTTGTATTATTGAATATCAATGTATAATATTTAACCCACATTCAAAAGGTCAAATCGGTGATTTGCTGAAGATTAAAGGCGCAGAATCAGTTCAATTAGACATCAGAACCCCCGCTGAGTTGAAATTGCACAGGGTTTGAGTTAGGCGATAATACCTGTGCAGCATGGCAACTGCCTTTTAGAGAGAGAGAAAATGAACGTCATCACATTACCAATTTACTCTCCTCTTTGTGTGAACAAAACAGACAAATCTCTGCAGAATATGTTGTATTCTTTCTGTAACCATGGTGATTGATACTGGTTTTAAATCAATGGTAAGATGAATAACAGTGTCAATACCTAACAATAATACAATAAATATGGTAATTGAGAATAATCGATTCAGTCATTTACTCAAAATTTATTCAAAGACATTCAAAAGCCAGTGTAGTTTATATTTCATATACACAATAAAATACTAATATAGCACTTGGTTACCAAGTAACTTATTGATGTTTTTATGGTTGCTTAGAGCGAGATATGATTAAGTTGTTGATTCATGTTTGTGACAAATACAATAGACATGTTTAAATATTTTGTAAATGCATAACAATGCATTTGGTAAACTTTTGCAAACTATTTTGTTAATCAACTACTGATTCTGTTCACTGGAGATAATAAGTGTAGATAATCCCCACTTGAGCGTTTGCAATCCGTAACAATTGTTTTGTGTTTACAAGAGCGAAAGGATAAGCAAAAAAAGAAAAGGAAAAAAAAAGAAGAAGCCTTGGCCACAAAGCGTTCGTAGAAGACAATAGACTATCATCTTGATTAGCAGGCCTCCTTTGTGTGGTATGATTAATTCGATACTTCTTTTTTCTTTTTTCAATTACAATTTTGTGAACTATTGTAAACTAAAACCTTTGTCTTTTAATGAGATAATATACGCAGCATTTGAACAGACTAAATTGTTTCAATTATTCATTCTAAATGTTTTCTTCTCCATCACTTTACAAATTTAAATCAGCTTATGTTAACAAGCATTGATACTTGGTTGACCATCCTCATTGGAAGATAAAAATGAGCATCAAATCTATTGTGGTCACATACGAATGCCGTTTTCTTTTCTTGAGGTAGCTGATAATTCATCAGTAACCATGTTAAAAAAGAAAACATTTGTGCGAAAATTTAAAGAAAATTTTTCTATTAATAAATTCTAGCCCTTTCATTCCCTTTGTGGCTCTGATTTGAACATGTTTCTTGATCATGTTGGTGGAACGTGAACTTAATCAATCTAGAGTCACAAACAGAAAATGGAAGTGGAATCAATAGAAAACCGCTTTTACATTCTCGAACTTAAGTTTATTACCAAGGTTACCTCAAGAAAAAACAACAACATGGTAATGTGACCAACAGTGTTCTGCATGTCCTTTGATTTTCATAAGACAATGTCTATAAAATCCCAATGGTTCTTTAAATGGATCCCTAACAGAAGAGAGTGTTGACAAAGTAAATCGATTACATTCTGCCATAATCATTCACCAAACTCCAACGATATATGACATTTTATTTTCATTTAAGTACAATCAGCAAAAATTAAAAATCTATAAAAGTATATTAGTAAAATCGCGTCTATGTAATTATTGACAAAATGTAAAGATATTAGAAAGCAAATCCGACCTCAATGTAAGCTATTACGTGTTGCACTACGGTTTAGTAGGTTTAGTCAAATCTCAAAATCTACTTAAATGGGCCTTTTAGTACTCTTCTACACTCTAAGAAATTTCCCGTAAATTTTACGGTAAAATCACTGGCAATTTTGTTGCCAACACTTTACCGTAAAATTTACAACTTGCCGTAAATTATTTTACGGTATTTTAGAAATTTCCCGTAAATTTTACGGTAAAATCACTGGCAATTTTGTTACCGTAAAATTTACAACTTGCCGTAAATTATTCTACGGTATTTTAGAAATTTCCCGTAAATTTTACGGTAAAATCACTGGCAATTTTGTTGCCAACACTTTACCGTAAAATTTACAACTTGCCGTAAATTATTTTACGGTATTTTAGAAATTTCCCGTAAATTTTACGGTAAAATCACTGGCAATTTTGTTACCGTAAAATTTACAACTTGCCGTAAATTATTCTACGGTATTTTAGAAATTTCCCGTAAATTTTACGGTAAAATCACTGGCAATTTTGTTGCCAACACTTTACCGTAAAATTTACAACTTTGCCGTAAATTAATATACGGTATTTTACTGGCCACATCAAGGGAAAATATGCAGCCTTAGTACAATAACTACAAATATATCTTATATTTAGTATATATTTTCTGTGGTGTCAAATTGTCTTTTTTGCTAAAAATTTACGGAACTTCCCCGTTTTTTCCACACATTTACGGTAAAATCCCGTAAAAGACGTAAAAATTTACATTTCATCCGTAAATATTTTCTTACGGGAATTCACCGTTAAAGAATACCGGTTTTCTACCGTAAAAATACGGTCATTTCTTAGAGTGTAGTACATATTGCATTAAATGAACGTTTTTTGTACATAGCATGAATTTCAGCAAAATAAATTGCCTTGAAAAATGTTGTGTTTTTCCTTCTCATATGATTTCTTTTTAAATATCAGCTTGAATAAAAACACTCCTATCTTACATATAACTAGTTTATTGTCCATTCTGATTGTATACTTTCAAAACAGCGGGTTGGTGCCTCAGCTTGTCCACTACCTATCTAACCTCTTTCTTATTACATAACATCCAATTTCCTGGAAATTCTAATGACCTTTTAATGTCTTATGTTTTCTGCAGGCCATTCTAGCTGATATGAGCAAGTAATGGTGAATTTCATTTTCTCACATTTGACGCTAGAAATATCTGTTTCACACGTCGATCCCACCCACTTTTTCCCGACCGTATTACAGATTCAATATTTAACAATATTATGCAATACAACCATGCAAACGTGGCGAAACACAATGCTACCAAACCCAGGCTTCAATTTCTGTGATATTTTTTCTCAACATCACCAAATGACGTCAATATTGAGATGGAGAAGTTTCTCTGACGTCATAGTTGTGACGTTATTATTGATGCCATATTAAGGGTATTGTACACTTGCATAATTTTAAGTGTAATTCGTTAGTGTCTTCAGTAATAAGAAATCCATTAAATTTCACTGAGTGAATGCAGTCGTTTAATAATACGAACCGGCAACACCTGTTTTGCGCATGTCAGACTCAACCATCACAGTAAGATTCCTCTTATGCTCATTTTAACCCAAGCATCAGCAGCATCCATACCTCCTCCCACGTTCTCCAACCTCAAGTCATTAATAATAGTCATCATTCTAAGTTTCAAGACGTGGAATTTAAACCGTAAAAGCAGTTGGAATTTTGTATGAACACTGGCGATATAATACGTTTATTTTTGTAATTCCGCTTATGTGCCTTTGTTTTTTTAAGTGAACATTCGAAAAAGGAAGACGATAAACCTTCACCGTTTTGAACTCTTTTGTGATTTGATAAAAGTTTGCGAGGATTTGTAAACAGACGATCAGGATGAATAGAATCGTAACATACGTTGCTCTTTTTGGACTTCTTCTTGCTCTTGCCTGCGCTGCTCCCGCCAAAAGTAAGTATAATTAGTGTAT